>JAUMJK010002041.1:0-53494 GCA_033558105.1 Coccyzus lansbergi
GGGGGTTGTTGGTGAGCCCCCCGTTTCCGGTCTGCGCCGGAAGGGGCGAGGATCGGGGTGGGGGGGGCGGGAAGATGGCGGACGGGGGGAAGGGGCGTGCGGCGGCGACCGGGAGGGGCCTGGTGGCCGAGCAGGTCCGGGGGGGGGCGGCCCTGAGCAGCGAGGGGGCTGGAGACTCGATACTGGGGCTGGGGGGGGGGTCTGGGCAGCGAGGGGAGGGGTCCTGGGAGCGAGGGGAGGGGCTGGATGCTGGGACTGGGGCTTCCTGGGTACTTGGGGGGGGGGGGGGCTGGATACATGGGGGGGGCTCAGGTATTGGGGGGTCCCCAGGCAGCACCTTGGGGCTGGAGAAGGGGGCACAGAGCAGGCTCTGTCAGGGAGGCAGTGGACACTGGGGGGTCCCCATTGCCCCTGAGAGGGGGTCCCCGTTGCCCCTGGGGGTTCTCCATTGCCCCTGGGGAGTTTCCATTGCCCCTGTGGGGTCCCCGTTGCCCCTGGGGGAGTCCCCATTGCCCCTGGGGAGTCTCCATTGCCCCTGGGGAGGGGTCCCGGTTGCCCCTGGGGGTTCTCCATTGCCCCTGGGGGAGTCCCCATTGCTCCTGGTGGGGTCCCCATTGCCCTTGGTGTAGTCCCCATTGCCCCTGGTGGGATCCCCGTTGCCCCTGGGGGAGTCCCCATTGCTCCTGGTGGGGTCCCCATTGCCCTTGGGGTAGTCCCCATTGCCCCTGGGGGGGGTCCCCGTTGCCCCTGAGGGTGTCCCCGTTGCCCCTTGGGGAGTCCCCATTGCCCCTGAGGGTGTCCCCGTTGCCCCTGGGGGGTCTCCATTGCCCCTGAGGGTGTCCCCGTTGCCCCTGGGGGGTCTCCATTGCCCCTGAGGGTGTCCCGGTTGCCCCTGGGGGTCCCACGGCTGTCTCCGTCACTGCAGGTGGTGTCGCGGTTCAACCAGCTGCGGCAGGAGCAGCGAGTTCTGGCCTCGAAGGTGGCAGAGCTGGAGCTGGACCTGAACGAGCACAGGTGGGAACGGGGCAGGTGGGGGGACCCGGGGCCGGGGGGGAAACCCTTCATCCCCTCACCCCCTCCTCCTCCTCCCCACAGCCTGGTGATCGAGACCCTGCGGGAGGCCGATCCCACTCGGAAGTGTTTCCGGATGGTTGGGGGTGTCCTGGTGGAGCACACGGTGAAAGAGGTGCTGCCGGCGCTGGAGAGCAACCGCGAGCAGGTGAGGGGGGGGGGGGCGGGACTTCCCCCGACCCCCTGCACTTCCCCCCCGGGACAGCCCAGAACCCCCATATTCCCCTACAGAGAGCCCCGAGCCCCTGAACGTCCCCCCCCCAGCAATCCCCCTGTCCCTGCTGAGCCCCCTGGGTACCCCCCAGCACCCCTGGTGTCCCCACAGGATCCCTGGGTTCCCCCTGGGAACACCCAGGGACCCCTGGATTCCCTCCGAGACTCTCCAGATCCCCCTGGACAGCCCCAGGACCCCCACACTCCCACTGGGTGCTCCCCCAGGACCCTTGGATTCCCTTTGGCAACCCCTGAACCTCCCCCAGGACTCCTGTTTTCCCTCGGGATGCTGGGACTCCTGCCTGGATCTCCTGGGACTCTTGGTTTCCTGACTGGGACCCCTGGATTCCTGCCTTCCCCCCCCCCCCCAAATCCCCCCTCCCCACCTCCGGGACCCCCTTGCTGACCCCCCATCGTCCCCCCCAGATCACGAAGATCACGGAGTCGCTGTCGCGGCAGCTGCAGGCGAAGGGCCGGGAGCTGAGCGAGTTCCGCGAGCAGCACAACATCCGCCTGGTGGGGGAGGAGGACCCCAAGCACCCCCCGAAAGAGGGGGCCGAGGGGGGGGCCAAGGGCGGCAGCGCCGGCGTCCTGGTCTCCTGACCCCCCCTCGGCCTCCCCCTCCCTTACTGACTGTTTGCTGCTTCCTCTCCTTCTCTTTTCTTTTTTGTTAAATTAAACTGGTTTCAGTCACTTTGCTGAGTGGCTGCTGCTTTTTTTGGGGGGTGGGGGGGGCAGAAAGAGGGGGGGCAGCCCCTGCCAAGGTGACTCCTCCGATGTCCCCGTTGAGGGAGGGAGGTGACAGCTTGGGGCTGGGCTTGGCCACTGGATTCTTGCTGTGGCTACTGAGAAAGCCGCAAGGGGAGGCGCTGCTGTCACCCTGCTGAGCAAACCGACTTCTCTTGTCCCCAAGTCACCCCCCTGTCCCCTCCTGCTGTCCCCACATCCCTCCTGCACCTCCTGGAACTCTAGGGGGGACCCAAAGGCCAGGAGGGGCACGTGGTGTCACGATGTGGGGACAGGGTGGGGGGCTCAGGGACCCCTGTCTGTGCCGCTGGGAGTCAGGGTCGGGGGATGCGGTGGTGGCAGCAGGAAGGACGCGTGTGACCGTCCTTGTGTCCCTGTGCCCGTGTCCCCAAGCCAGGTGTGTCCTGGTGCTGCCCGGTGTGTGCCGGTGGGGGCCGGTGCCTGTTGACTGTAAACAGCCCTCGCCCGTGCGTCACCGCCGTGTCCCCATATAACGGGGGGGACAGCAGGGACACTGGGGACACTGGGGCCATGGCAGGGGCCGCAGGGATGAGGCTGGAGGAGGCCGAGCACGAGGCCATGCTGGGAGCCGTCCATGGCGTCTCGGGGCCTGGTACTGGGGAAAATGGGGGGACAGGGGGTGGGGACAGTAAAGGTTGGGGACTGGGGAGGTGGGGGACAGGGTTGGGGATGGGGGGACAGAGTTGGGGATGATAAGAGTTGGGGACCAGGTTGGATATTGGGGGGTCAGAGGTGGAGGGGACATAGGGGGAGGTTGTGGGGACCCCAGGGAGGGACAGGTGGGCGACAGCAAAGGTTGGGTGGGGACAGGAAGAGAAGGGGGTAACAGGGTTGAGGATGGGGAGGGGGCAGCTTGGGAGTGAGGGGACAGGGCTTGGGGACAAGGGGAGGTTGGGGATGGGGGTGGTGGCCGTATGAGGGTGACATTGGCCACGAGAGGGTGACAGTGGCTGTGCTGAGGTGGTGGTGGCCAGGTTGAGGTGGCAGTGGCTGTGCTGGGGTGACAGTGGCCGTGCTGGGGTGACACTGGCCACCCCGCAGTGGTGACAGCCACCCGCATGGCCGGGGCGGCCATGTACGAGCTGGTGCGCGTGGGCCACGCGGAGCTGGTCGGGGAGATCATCCGCCTGGAGGGGGACATGGCCACACTGCAGGTCTACGAGGAGACCTGTATCCTGCACACTGTCCCCTCTGTCCCCAACTGCGCCCCCAGGCCTGTCCCCTCTGTCTCCCTCATCCTTCCCTCTCCCTTCATCCTGTCCCCTGTGTCCCTCTAAGCCTTCCTCGTGCCCCCAACCCCCATGACTCCTCCTGTCCCACGTCCTGCCCCATCATCCCCATCCCTCCTGTCCCCATGTCCCCCATTGTCCCCATTCCTCCTGTCTCTATGTCCCCCATCCTGCCCCATCGTCCCCATCCCTCCTGTCCCCTCCTGTCCCCTGTCCTGTCCCATCATCCCCATCCCTCCTGTCTCCATGTTCCCCATCCTGCCCCATTGTCCCCATGCCTCCTGTGCCCCTGCCCTGTCCCCCTGTCCCCTCTCCAGCGCGGGTTGTTTTCCTGAGCGTGGCCAGCGGGTGTCCGCGTGGGTGACCCTGTGCTGCGCACGGGGCAGCCGCTGTCGGTGGAGCTGGGCCCTGGCATCCTGGGCTCCATCTTCGACGGGATCCAACGGCCGCTGCGCGACATCGCCCACCTCACCAGCAGCATCTACATCCCGCGCGGCACCAACGTCCCCGCGCTGCCCCGACACCTCACCTGGGACTTCGCCCCCAGCCAGGCCGTGCGGGTGAGTGGGCTCTGGGGCATGCGGGGACACCCCCAGATCCATCCCCCTCGGGGTCCTCACGGCCGCCCCTCGTCAGGTCGGGAGCCACCTCACCGGCGGCGACGTCTACGGCACGGTGGCCGAGAACTCGCTCATCCAGCACAAGATCATGGTGCCACCGCGCAGCCGAGGGACCGTCACCTACATCGCGCCCCCCGGGCACTACAGCGTCTCGGTGAGGGGGGACGGGTCAGGGGGACATCAGGGTGATGGGACATCAGGGTCATGGGACATCAGGGTCATGGGTGATGAGGTGATGGATGACAAGGTGATGGGGAATGAGGGTGATGGGTGGTGGGCGATGGGGTCACAGGAGGATGAGACGATGGACGATGTCCCCTGTCCCCGCAGGACGTGGTGCTGGAGCTGGACTTCCAGGGCAGTGCGGAGAAGCTGACGATGCTGCAGGTCTGGCCCGTGAGGCAGAGCCGACCTGTGGCCGAGAAGCTGCCGGCAAACCACCCACTGCTGACCGGGCAGCGTGTGCTCGACGCCCTCTTCCCGTAGGGACAGGGAGAAGGGATGGGGACAGGGATGAGGATGAGGATGGGGACGAGGATGGGGATGGGGACAGGGATGGAGATGAGGCCAGGGGTCCCTGCCGGCTCCTTGGGGACGCCGTGGGGCAGCGCTGGGGACCACAGCCGCCGTCCCCGTGCGTCCCCGTCCCCAGGTGCGTGCAGGGTGGCACCACGGCCATCCCGGGCGCCTTCGGCTGCGGCAAGACCGTCATCTCCCAGTCCCTGTCCAAGTACTCCAACAGCGACGTCATCGTCTACGTGGGCTGCGGCGAGCGCGGCAACGAGATGTCCGAGGTCCTGCGGGACTTCCCCGAGGTGGGGACGCGGGGACGGTCCCCGAGGTGGGGACGTGGGAGCCGCGGGTGCCTTGGGCGGTGGGTGACGGTGACGCCGTGTCCCAGCTGACCATGGAGGTGGACGGCAGGACCGAGACCATCATGAAGCGCACGACGCTGGTGGCCAACACCTCCAACATGCCGGTGGCCGCCCGCGAGGCCTCCATCTACACCGGTGAGGCCACGCGTGCACGGGGAGCGTGCGGGGAGGGGTGATGGGGAGTGTGCTGGAGCGTGTGCCGAGTGAGCGAGGGGACTGTGCCGAGCATGCGAGCAGCGTGTGAGCCCTGTGCGGTGCACGCGCAGGCATCACCCTCTCCGAGTACTTCCGCGACATGGGGCTGCACGTCAGCATGATGGCCGACTCGACGTCGCGCTGGGCCGAGGCTCTTCGGGAGATCTCGGGGCGCCTGGCGGAGATGCCGGCGGGTGAGACCTCCCCCCCCCCCCCCCGCCCCCCAATCCATCCCTTTTACCCCCCAAGGTGAGTCAGGGGGTCCCCTGGCCCTGACCCCCCCCTCCCCACAGACAGCGGGTACCCTGCCTACCTGGGCGCGCGCTTGGCCTCCTTCTACGAGCGCGCGGGGCGAGCCAGGTGCTTGGGGTCCCCCGTGCGCGAGGGCAGCGTCAGCATCGTCGGGGCGTGAGTATCGGGGGGTCCTGGAGGGCTGGGGGGACACACAGGTGGGGGGCCCCCCACCCTGGCACCTCCAGAGCCTCCTGTCCCCACAGCGTCTCTCCGCCCGGAGGAGACTTCTCGGACCCCGTCACCTCGGCCACGCTGGGCATCGTGCAGGTGAGGGGACTCGGGGGGGACCCCAGACCCAGCAGAGCTCCCCAAGATCCAGCTGAGACCCCCCCCCCAGGTCCCCCAGACCCAGCACAGAGCCCCCTCCCAGATCCCTGTCACCCCTGTGTCCCCTCATGTCCCTCCCAGAATGGTTGTGCTCCACGATCCAGCTCTTTTCCAACCTGATTCTACAATTCTGTGTCCCCCACGTCCCTCAACACCCCCATGTCCCCCCCTGACCCCTGCTGCCCCCCCAGGTGTTCTGGGGCCTGGACAAGAAGCTGGCTCAGCGCAAGCACTTCCCGTCGCTGAACTGGCTGATCAGCTACAGCCGCTACCTGCGGGCGCTGGAGCCCCATTACGAGCGGCTGCACCCCGAGTTCCCCGCCCTGCGCCGCAAGGCCCGCGAGATCCTGCAGGACGAGGAGGAGCTGGCGGAGATCGTCCAGCTCGTGGGGAAGGTGAGGGGGTGAAGGGGGATGGGAAATAGGGGATGGGATGGGAGATGATAAGGGATGGGATGGGATATAGGAGATGGGAGATAAGAGATGGGAGATAAGGGATGGGATGGGATGGGATGGAGTTGGGATGGATTGGAGCTAGGGAATGGGATGGGAGAGAAGAGATGGGATGGGATGGGATATAGGGGATGGGATGGGATGGAGATGGGATGGATTGGAGATAGGGAATGGGATGGGATGGGATATAGGAGATGGGAGATAAGAGATGGGAAATAAGGGATGGGATGGGATGTAGGAGATGGGATGGATTGGAGATAGGGAATGGAATGGGATGGGAGATAAGAGATGGGAGATAAGGGATGGGATGGGATATAGGAGATGGGATGGGATGGGAGATAAGAGATGGGATGGGAGATAAGGGATGGGATATAGGAGATGGGAGATAAGAGATGGGATGGGAGATAAGGGATGAGATGGGATATAGGAGATGGGATGGGATGGGAGATAAGAGATGGGATGGGATATAGGAGTTGGGATGGGATGTATTTGAGATAGGGAATGGGATGGGATGCAATGGGATGGAAGAACAGGATGGAGGGTAGGGGATGGGATGGGGATGGATGGGAGATGGGACAGGTCCGGGATGGATGGGAGAGAGGGGATGGGGGATCGGGGAGAAGAGGTGTTGGAGGAGATGAGGAGAGAACAAGAACAGGGGATGGATGTGGGGGGGATGGGGACACACTGGGATGGGGGCACAGGGCAGGGCTGGGGGATAAGGGCACCCGTCCCCCCCACAGGCGTCCCTGGCCGAGGCCGACAAGGTGACCCTGGAGGTGGCCAAGCTCCTCAAGGACGATTTCCTCCAGCAGAACGGCTACTCGTCCTACGACAGGTACCCCCCACCCTCTGCCCCCCGTCCCTCAGCCCCGACACCCCCTGACCCCCCCATCCGCCCCACAGGTTCTGCCCCTTCTACAAGACGGTGGGGATGCTGCAGAACATGGTGACCTTCTACGAGCTGGCCCGACACGCCGTGGAGGCCACCGCGGCCGGCGAGCGCCGCGTCACCTGGGCCACCATCCGCGACAGCCTCGGGGACCTGCTCTACAAGCTCAGCGCCATGAAGTTCAAGGTGGGGGACAGGGACAGGGGGGTCGGGGGGGGCTGAGACCCCCACCCATGGAGCTGGGGGTGAGGCCTCCTGGTTCCCCGTGTCCCCAGGACCCGGTGAAGGACGGAGAAGCCAACATCACGGCAGCCTTCGCGCAGCTCAACGAGGAGATGCAGGCGGCTTTCCGCAACCTGGAGGACTGAGGGGGGGACGGGATGGGACGGGGGGTCCCTTGGGGTCCCCTCAACCAATAAAGGGCTCGAGGCGGCACTCAGGCTCCGGTGTGGTGGGACATGGAGGGGACGGTGACCTCTGGGGACAGGCCTGAGTGTCCTGCAGCAGTGGGGATGGGGCACAGGGATGGGATGTGACCCCCTTGGGTGGGACACAGGGGTGACAGTGACCCCCCCCCCCCCCCCCCAGGTCCAGGGGGAGCGTCTAACCCTGTCTGTCCCTCCCTTTGGGGGCGACGCGCGTCACTTGTCACCACCCCAGGTGCCCGATGTCCCCCATGGCCATAGGAGGTGAGGGTCCCCAGTGTCCCCTGCAGTGTCCCCTGCAGTGTCCCCTGCAGTGGGTGAGGGTCTCCCAGGGTCCCCCTGCCATGTCCCTCATGCCCATGGTGACACCCTGACTGTGTCCACCGCTGCCCTGGGTGCCACCCGGGAGGGGACAGCGCTGGGGACAAGGGTTTGGCCGCATCAGCAGGTGGGTGACAGCAGCACCCAGAGCCTTCCCGGCTTTGTGTCCCCAACAAAGGCTGCGGCGACACAGGACATGGGACACAGGGCCAGTGGCCATGGGCCGCCCGGTTGGCAGGCACTGAAGGCTGGTGAGTGGCCGGGGGGTGTCCCCTCTGTCCCCACAGCGATGCCGGCGGCCGGGGGGCTGCTGTGTGGGGCCTCCGGGCTGGCGCTGCTCCTGGCTGCCACCGTCACCGACTTCTGGGTGACGCGACGGGCGCCCCCAGACCCCGACAGCCTCGGACTGTGGCGACGCTGCCAGGGAGGGCTCTGCCACCCCCACCCCAGCACCCCCGGTACGGGATGGGGACACTGCTGTGACGAGCTGTGTGTGGGGTTGGGGACACTGCTGTGACGAGCTGTGTGTGGCCTCTGTGTGGGGATGGGGACACTGCTGTGACGAGCTGTGTGTGGGGATGGGGACACTGCTGTGATGAGCTGTGTGGGGTTGGGGACACTGCTGTGATGAGCTGTGTGTGTCCTCTGCATTGCTCTGGGCTCTGGGGTCCGGTGTCCCCCCAGGTGTCCCCAACAGCCGTTGTTGTGTCCCCCCCAGCGCTATGGGAGGCCACTCGGGTGCTGATGGTGCTGTCGGTGCTCTCGGCTGCCGTCGGGCTGGCCCTGGGGGTCTCCGTCGTGGCCAGTTCGTGCTGGCGAGTGCGAGCCCGGGCGGCCGGCATCGCCCTGCTCATGGCTGGTACGTGGGGACATGGGGGGGGGGGGGGGGGGGGAACTGTTGTCATGAGCTGTGTCTGTCTCTGCTGTGTTTAGCTGTGTCTGTCTCTGCTGTGATGAGCTGTGCTGGTCTCTGCAGGCTGAGCTGTGCCTGTCACTGCTGTGATGAGCTGTGCCGGTCTCTGCTGTGCTGAGCTGTGCCTGTCACTGCTGTGATGAGCTGTGCCGGTCTCTGCTGTGCTGAGCTGTGCCACTCACTGCTGTGCTGAGCTGTGCCGGTCTCTGCTGTGCTGAGCTGTGCCTGTCACTGCTGTGATGAGCTGTGCCGGTCTCTGCAGGCTGAGGCTGAGCTGTTTGGGCCTCTGCGGTCAGTCCCGGCTGGCGCTGCTGACCGTCCCCTGTTCCCTCAGGGCTGCTGGCGCTGGGGGGGCTGGGGCTGTACACGGGCACCGCGCTGAGCCTCCTGGCACCGGCACAGGCCGCCTGGCGCTTCTCCTGGTCCTACATCCTGGGCTGGGTGGCTGTCGTCCTCACCAGCTCTGCAGGTACAGAGGTCATGGGGGTCACTACTGTGATGAGCTGTGTCTGGGCTCTTGGGGGAAGGGGCAGGGGGGTCACTGGTGCACTGAGCTGTGTCCGGGCTCTTGGGGGAAGGGGTCACAGGGGTCACTGCTGTGCTGAGCTGTGTCCGGGCTCTGCCCCCAGGGCTTTTCCACCTCTGTGCTGCTGCCAAGGACCAGTCTCCAGAGAGTTCGGAATCGACGATTGCCTGAGGGGCCCTGAGGGTTGGGGGGGTCCCTGTGCTCCCCTCGGCCCTGGCCTCCTCCCACAGGGGTTGGGGTGGGGGTGGGATGGTCACTGCTGTACTGAGTTGTGTCCGGTCTCTGCAGAGTTCCCCCCCCCCCCACCTCCTATTTTGGCCCAACCCTTGCTGTGGCAATAAACTGGGAACCCCAGATCCCAGAGACTGATATCATCAGCCCCCCCAGCCCTTCCTTTGCCCCAGGGTTTGGGGTCCAGCCCTGGGCGGGGGGGGGTAGTGGGGAGGGTCACTGGGTGGGACAGGGGGAGGGACATCATGGGAGGGGGTCAATGGGAGACTGGGGAGGGGGGGAATGGACTGGGGAGAGGGGCTGCCTGGGAGAAGAATCCCTTGTGAGGCCTTTGTGGGACCCTCCCCAGCCCCTCCCTGCCCACACCTGCCCCACCCGCGCAGGCCCCGCCCCCTGAAACCGCAGCAGGCCCCGCCCCTCCCCGAAAGCCACTCCCCGCACAGAACCCGCTTGACCGGTTCCCTGGCCACGCCCCCTCCCACAACCACGCCCCCGGTTCTCACGCTCAGCGCCAGGCCACGCCCCCTTCTCAGAGCACGCCTCCTACGAACCACTCTAACTACTCCGTGGCCACGCCCCCTCCACCAAACCCCGCCCCCTCGGCCGCAGGCCACGCCCCCTCAACAGCATTCTAAGTACTCCGTGGCCACGCCCCCTCCACAAAACCACGCCCCCTCTCCCGGCCCGACCGGCCCGGTGGGTCCCGGCCCCGCCCGCTGCCGCCCCCGCCCGGACCGGCCCGACCGGTCCCCCCCGCCCCGGCCCCGCCCCCCGGTCCGTCCCGGCGCCGCTCGGGCCCCTCGGTGCGCTCGGACCGGACCGTCCGCTTCCCCCCCCCCACCCCCCCAGCTCCGCTTTCCCGGTTCGAGTCCCGTCCCGGCCGCTCCCGAGCGCTCCGTCCCGGGAAACCTCGGCAGGACCCGAGCCCCGACCGACCCGGATGGTGCGGGGGGGGGTCCCCGCCGCTCCGTGACCCCCCGCGACCCCCCCGAGCCCCATGGCCGGCGGGATGCGGGTCGGGGCTACCGGCCGCCCCCTCCTCCTGCTGCTCCTCGCCGCCTCCGGTAAGGGACACCCCCGGGACTTGGGGGGGGGGGGGCGTGGGAACCGGGCACCGGCACCTGCCGGGGGGGCTGGGGGGGGGGGGGTGTCCGTCTGTCCCGGGAGCGCACCTGTCTGTGTGTCTGTCTGTCTGTGTGTCTGTGTGTCTGTCCGTGACCCACCCCCCCCTTGGAGCTGAATGGGGGGAGACGGGACCGTGGGAACAGTGGGGGGAGGGGCTACCCCGCGCCCCCCTCCCCCCCCCCAACTCTTAGGGTGTCCCCCCCGCCCCCCCCCAAAGCCCCTCCGGAGGCTGCAGAGCGAGGGGGGGGGGGAGTGATAAACCAACCCCCCCCGCCCTGTGCCTCAGTTTCCCCACCGCTTGGGAAGCATGGGAACGGGAGGGGAGGGGGGGGCGGTGACGTCACGGCGCGGGGGGGCACACGTGTGTGTGTGTGTGTGTGTGTGTGTGTGTGTCTGGGGCTGCACACGCGTGTGCCTGAGGGGCCACGGGGGTGCTCGGGGCTCTGGGACCCCAGTTTGCACACTCATGGGGGTGTCTGAGGGGGAGGGGGGTGAGCTTTGCACACGCAGGCGCAGGGCTGTGACCCTGCTCTGCACACGCAGGCGCAGGGCTGTGACCCTGCTTCGCACCCCCCAAGGGGCACAGGTGCACACGCGTGTGCAAGGTGCGCCCTTCGTGCTCACGTGTGCTCCAAAGGGCACAACACGCGCAGACCCTGCCGTGCGCACCCTCCTGTCTTGACACACACGCGTGCGCAGGGGCTCGACCCGTGTGTGCGTGTGCGTGTGCGTGTGTGCTGGTGCGAGGCCGAGGTTGCGTGTGCACACGCGTGTTTGGCGCCGCAGAACCCGCGTGGGGGAGCCCGTCGAGCCGGTTCCCCTTGGGTTCCCACGCGCTCTCACCCTCTGGGTGGGGAGGGGGCGGCCGCGGGGACGGGGAAACTGAGGCACGCGACACCCCCAATCCCCCCGGGACCCCCAGCCCTAACGCGGCGCGTGGGGAAACTGAGGCACGGCCTGCTCGGAGGCAAACACCACACCAGACCCAGGGAGAGCGGCGATGGTTTAATTATCGGGGGGGGGGGGGGGTTAATTAGCAGGGTTGGGGTTCTGGGGGGTCCGCGGGGGAGGGCGACCTCCCCGAGCCGTGGCGGCCGCGGCATGTGTGCCGCCCGGTCGGGCTGGCCCTGCCGGCCCAGCCGCTTCGCACGGCGTCGCCGAGCGCCTGGGTGGGCCCCGTGCCACGCCCGGCACCCGCGGCGGCGCACGCAGCGCACACGCGTGTGCAGGAGCACCAGGAGAAGGAGGGAGGCAGGTGGGGAGAGCGTGAAGACGAGCGTGAATGTGAGTGTGCAAGCAGGGGTGTGTGTGTGTGTGTGGTGACCCCCACGTGCACGCGAGGGTGCACAAGTGCTGGTGAAAGGGCACACCTGTCAGTGAGGCTGCCTGGGCGCACACACACGTGTGTCTGAGTGTGCACGACTACACGTCAACACAGTGTCTGAGTGTGCGGAGAGCCTGTTGACAGGTGTTCGCAAGGCTCCCAGGTGTGCCCAAGTGCCCACATGCGCGTACAAGGTTGTCTGAGTGTGCACAGAGAGGCGTGAGCGTGCCCGGGGGGTTGAGTGTGTCTGTGGCGGCACAAGGTGGCATGGCCAGCGCTGAGGGGGAGCGAGCGTGCCGGGGGGGGGTGTGAGTGTGCGAGGGTGCAGCCGAGCGCGAGTGTGCCAGAGAGTGTGCAAGGCTGGCTGAGCATTCCTTGTGGATGTGTGTGCAAGCACGACAGAGCACACCCGAGCACAGACGAGTGTTCCCAAGTCTTCCTGCGTGGATGTGCGTGCAAGCCAGAGCGTGCACAAGGAGCGTTTCTGTGTGGATGGGAGTGCAAGCACACGCGGGCTGGAGTGTGCAAAGCCTGTCCAAGTGCGGCCTGTGTGTGTGTGTGTTTGCCAGAAGGACCATGGGAGTGAGCTGGAGCCCTCGTGTGCCAGAGCTGTCGTGTGTCAGATCCCAAGTGTGCCAAGCGTCCTGGTGTGGGTGTGAGTGCACACACGGGACACGCAAAGCGCATTTGAGCGTCACACGTAGGCGCCTGTGAGCGCCCGAGGGACCCCGCGGGACCCAGGCTCACAGGAGCCCCCGGGTGCCCGAGAGGCCTGGCAGGCCGAGCCCCGTCCCCGGTGCGGCCGTCGTGCGTGGGGCGTGCGAGCGCGTGGTGGCAGCCGTGTCCCCGCAGGCTGCCTGTCGGGCGTGGTGGAGATGGAGCGCAGCGTGACGGCCGTGCTGGGCCAGGACGTGGTGCTGCCCTGTCGCTACCGGGCGCAGGAGGAGGAGGAGGAGAAGGTGGTGCAGGTGACGTGGCTGAAGCGCGGGGCCGGCGGGCACAGCGCCGAGGTGGCCGTGCTCAACCGCGAGCACGGGGAGCACGTCAAGGAGCCCTACGCGGGGCGCGTGCTGCGCCGGGCCGAGGGCGCCCTGGAGGACGGAGCCATCGTCCTGCGCAACGCCGTGCAGGCCGACGAGGGCGACTACGAGTGCCACCTCATCACCTTCCCCCTCGGCAGCTTCGAGGGGCGGCTCACCCTCAAGGTGCTCGGTGAGTGCCAGGGCCGTGGCCAGCGCGAGATGGGATGGTGGCCTTGGGCATGGGGCGGTGGCCTTGGGCATGGGGTGGTGGCCTTGGGCATGGGGCGGTGGCCTTGGGCATAGGGTGGTGGTCACGGGGTGATGGGTGGTGGCCATGGGCATAGGGTGGTGGCCACGGGGTGATGGGTAACGGGATGGTGGCCATTGAGCAACGGGATGGTGGCCACAGGGTGGTGGTTACGGGTTGGTGGTCATCGAATGTTGGGATGGTGACCCTGGGGTGTTGGGTGTAGGATGGTGGGGAGGGGGATGATGGGTATGGGGTGATGGTGCCAGCACGGGGTGACGAGGATGGGTTAATGGGGCGAGGGACGTGGAGCGGTGGGCAAGGGGCATAGAGTGAAGGCCATGGGGCAGTGGGATGGTGGACACAGGGTCCTGAGGAGGGAGTGACGGGGCTGTGGGCACGGAGAGCGGGCTCGGGGTGATGGGCACAGGGTCCTGAGGAGGGGGTGACGGGGAAGGGGTGGAGAGGAGGTGGGTGACGGACGCAGGGGACACCGCGCTGGGGATGGCATCGGGGCAGGCGGGTCTGGGGGCACTGGGCAGAGCGGACGTGACGCCGGTGCCGCCCACAGTGCCACCGCTGCCCATCCTGAACCCGGGGCCACCGCTGGAGGAGGGTCAGGGCCGGACGCTGGCGGCGTCGTGCACGGCTGAGGGGAACCCGGTGCCCTCGGTGCGCTGGGAGACCGAGGTGCGCGGCACCAACACCACCCGGCGCTCGGCGCACGCTCGCTCGGCCTCCGTCACCAGCGAGTTCTACCTGGTGCCCGGGCGCAGCATGAACGGCAAGAGCCTCACCTGCGTGGTCGCCCACCCCGGCCTGCGCCACGAGAAGAGGATCACCCACGTCCTCAGCGTCGCCTGTGCGGCTCCGGGCAGCGGGCACTGGGGGCACCGGGGACAGGGAGGGGGTTGAGGGACGTGGGGGCATCAGGGACAGGGAGGGGGTTGAGGGACGTGGGGACATCAGGGACAGGGAGGGGGTTGAGGGATGTGGGGACACCAGGGACAGGGAGATGTGGACATGGTGGATTCTGAGGGATGTTGAGGGTCATGGGGGACATTGAGTGTCACGGGGAACAGGGGGACATGGAAAACACTGAGGGCCGTGGAGGGTTCTGGGTGACACTGGGGACACGGGTGGCTTTGGGAAGGCATTGAGGGATGTGGAAGACGTGGAGCTACTGGGGAGGCTTGAAGGCCATGGGGGGACATGGGGACTGTTAAGGGCTGTTGGGGACATGGTGGGGGAGGACGTGGGGCACATGGAGGCCACTGGGGGACACAGAGGATGTTGGGGGTCGCGGAGGCTTCGGGGACACGGGGTACGAGTTGGGGACAGGGGGGTTCAGAAGGGACAGGGGGGACGTCCCTGAGTGCCCCGTGGTGTCCCCAGACCTGTCGGACGCCTCGGTGCTGGGACACTCGGAGGGGTGGCAGGAGGGCATGGAGGGGGCGGCGCTGACCTGCCTGGGCGAGGGCAACCCTGCGCCCACATACAACTGGACACGGTGAGGACCTCGGCCTGTCCCTCCAGGTGTCCCTGGATGTGTCCCTCCTGCGTCCCCTCCCTGTGCCCGCGTCCCTTGTCCTGTGCCCTGTCCTGTCTCCATGTCCTCTACCTGTCCTCACGTCCCTGCTGTGTCCCCTGACTGTCCCGGTGCCCCGGGCCCTGTCCCACGTCCATGTCCCGTGTCCCCGTGTCCCCTGCCTATCTCCCCGCGGCCGCGGTGCCGCGTCCGTGCCCAGGCGTGCCCGTGCAGAGAGCCCTGGCGCCGGCAAGCGTGGCAAGCGCCGCCGTGCCCGGGCAAGCCTCGCCAGGGCCGGGCAGGGCGTCAGCCGTGGGAACCGGCAGCCCCGGCTTTGGCAGCGTGGCCGGCGCCCGCCCGGGCACGCCGAGGGCTGACGGTGCCGCCCCGCAGGCTGGACGCCCCTCTGCCCAGCGGCGTCCGCGTCAAGGGGGACACGCTCGCCTTCCAGCGGCCCCTGGCCCCCGGCGACGCCGGCCACTACGTGTGCCGCGTCTCCAACCGCGTGGCCACCAAGGAGGCGAGAGCCAACGTCAGCATCCGCAGCAGGGAGGAAGGTGGGAACCTGCGTCCCGGAGAGGGAAGGGGGCATGGGTGAGGGTCCTGAGTGGGCACTGGGCGAGGGTCCTGGGTGGGCACTGGGTGAGGGTCCTGAGTGGGCACTGGGCGAGGGTCCTGAGTGGGCACTGGGTGAGGGTCCTGGGTGGGCACTGGGTGAGGGTCCTGGGTGGGCACTGGGCGAGGGTCCTGGGTAGGTGTTGGTGAGGGTCCTGAGTGGGCACTGGGCGAGGATCCTGGGTGGGCACTGGGCGAGGGCCTCAGGTGGTCTGTCTGTCCATCCCCGGGCTCTGTTCCCTCCGTCCCCCCTTCCTGCCACTCGCTCGGCCCTTCCCAAGTCTGTGTGTCTGTCCCCATGTCCCCTTCAGGCCCTTCTATGTCTGTCCCTACTTCCCACCTGCTCTTCAGGTGTTTGTCTGTCTGTTGGCCTGACCACCCATCCTTCTAACTGTCCTCTTGTCCGTCCTTCCCTTTGTCTCTCAATCCTTCCACCTTCTCCGTTTCCTCACCAGTCCCTCCATTTCTCCGTCTGTGTCCGTCCGTCCCCCTTTCCCTCCTGGTTGTCCGTTTGTTCATCTCTCCACGTGCGCCTGTCCCTTCACCCACTCATCCGTCCGCTCATCCGCCTCCTCCTCCTCCACCCACCTCCTCGTCCCTGCGCTCACACCCTCGCGCATCCGTCCACTCATCCATTTACTCATCCCCCGATCCGCCCCGACCTGCCCCTCGTCCCCGCGTGTCCCCACAGACAACAAGGTGCGCAAGGTGGACCTGGTCTCGGCCTCGGTGGTGGTGGTTGGGGTCATCGCCGCCGTCCTGCTCTGCGTCCTCGTCGTGGTGGTGGTCGTCATGACCCTCTACCACAAGCGCAAGACCAAGCGCATCTCCGAGAAGTAGTAAGAGACGGGGTGTGGGGCTTGGGGGGACGCGGAGGGGGGAGGGGGAGGCGGGGGACCCCCTGTGAGCGTGTCCCTCGTGTCCCCAGCGAGGAGGAGCTGACGCTGACGCGGGAGAACTCCATCCGGCGGCTGCACTCCAGCCACAGCGCCGACACACGCACACAGGTCAGGGGCCTGAGCCAGGAGGACTCGGGGTGCCCCGGGGGGTGGGAGTGGGGGTGACCGAGGCAGGAGGTCCTGGAGCACTGTGGGAATTGGGGTGTCCGAGGAAACGAGCGATGGGGACGCGAGGAAATGGCCGTGGAGAGGCCTGGGCCGGTGGAGGTTGGGGTGTCTCAGACTAGCTGGTCTTGGGGTGCCCTGGGGGATGGGGATGGAGGTGCTGTGGATGTCGGGGTGTCCCAGGGGGTCGCTGTGAGAGTGCCCTGGGGGATGGGGGTGCCTCGGGTGATGGATGTTGGCGACCAAGGGGTTGGGTGTGGGGGACCAAGGGAATGGGTGTTGGGGCACCTCGGGTGATGGACGTTGGGGACCAAGGAACTGGGTGTTGGGGCACCTCGGGTGATGGATGTTGGGGCACCCGAGGGAGTCGGTCTTGGGGAGCCCAGGTAGTCGGTCTTGGGGAGCCTGGGGGGGGGGGTGGGGCGAGCGTGGAGGGTTGTGTGTCTGACGGAGCTGTTGCAGCTGGAGGAGACGCTGCAGCTGCGCACGGAGAGCCGACAGGGCAGCCTGCGCGGGGACAGCCTGCGCGGGGACAGCCTGCGCGGCACCAGCATCTGCTCCGCCATGGTGAGGGGACATGGGGGGGGAGGCACAGGGTGGGGGGTCGGTCCAGCTCAGCCCCACAACTGCGGCTTCTGCTGTGGGGGTGCAATTCCCTCTTTAGGGTGTGCGACACCCCCTCATGCACCTGTGTGTTGTCCCTGCTGGGGTTGCAGACACCTCCCATGTGCACAGGCCTTTGCACGCCCGTGCGCTGAGCCCTCGTGCACCTCTGGCCCCTCAGCACAAGAAGGATGTTGAGGCTCTGGAGCGAGTCCAGAGAAGAGCCACGAAGTTGGTGAAGGGGCTGGAGAACAGGCCCTATGAGGAGCGGCTGAGAGAGCTGGGGGGGTTTAGCCTGGAGAAGAGGAGGCTGAGAGGAGACCTCATTGCTCTCTACAACTCCCTGAGAGGAGGTTGTGGAGAGGAGGGAGCTGGGCTCTTCTGCCAAGGGACAGGGGACAGGACAAGAGGGAATGGCCTCAAGCTCCACCAGGGGAGATTCAGGCTGGAGATTAGGAGGAAGTTTTTCACGCAGAGGGTCATTGGGCATTGGAATAGGCTGCCCAGGGAGGGGGTTGATTCCCCTTCCCTGGAGGTGTTTAAGGGACGGGTGGATGAGGTCTTGAGGGACTTGGTTTAGTGTTTGATAGGAATGGTTGGCCTCAAAGATCCGATGGGTCTCTTCCAACCTGGTTGTTCTATGATTCTATAATTCTATGATTCCTCCTGCCCATGGTCCTGGCTGTGCCCCACGGCAGCATCCCAGTGCCCCACGGCAGCATCCCAGTGCCCCAGAGCAGCATCCCAGTGCCCCAGAGCAGCATCCCAGTTCCCCAGCATCCCCCTAACCAACCCCCATCCCCACGCGTGTCCCTGTGGGCTCTCGCTGCTCAGCACTGACCCCATGACATCCTTCATCCCCGCAGAGCGAGGAGCCCGAAGGCCGCAGCTACTCGACGCTGTCGACCGTGCGGGAGATCGAGACGCAGACGGAGGTGCCGGTGGCTGCGCTGCTGCCGGCGCTGGCAGGGAAGGAGCCGAAGGAGGAGGATGAGGAGGGCGGCGGCGGCGGCGGCAGGGACGACCCCATCAAGCAGGCCATGACGCACTTCGTGCAGGAGAACGGGATGCTGCAGGCCAAACCCACCACCAACGGCATCTACATCAACGGCCGCGGCCACCTGGTGTGAGCGCGGGGCACCCCGGGACCCCCAGCAGCCTCTCCGCATCGAGGACACTCGCCGCGCTCCAGGACGCTGCTCCCACCCTGAGCGTCCCCTCGGGACCAGGGACACACGCTAGGACAGAGCTGTGGTCCCCGAGCGTCCCCTCGCTGCTGGCACCGGGTTGGGGGACACGCGCCAGGACTGGGCTTCGCTCCCCGAGTGTCCCCTGGAAGAGGAGGTGCCAGCACCACCCCAGCCCGCGGTGCTGGGACACCCCTGGACCACCCTGGACGTGGGGACACCCCTGGGCATGGGGACACCCCGAGGACCGGACGGGGCAGGAACCCCGGTGGGGATCAGCGCCCCCCAGATCCCTTCAGCCTCCAGGTCAACCCCTTCCCTCGCGGCGCTGGGGACACACAACTGTCCCTGCTCGGGACGCGGTTTGCTGGTAGCACTTGGGACGCTTCTGTCGCCCCCTCCCTCTCCCAGCTGTCCCCAAGCCCCCCCAGATCCCCAGACCCTCTTGTCCCCCCCAACGGGGGACCCCTACGGGTGCTGGGTGGGGGTCTGGGGGCAGCTGTGGGGACCCTGGGGCGGCGTGTACAGACCTGTATAGGACGGGGACCCCCCCCCCGCACAGTCCCACTTGTAAATAAACCTCCCGCAGGCCCCTGGGACCCTGTTTCCGGTGCGTCTGGTCTCAGCCGAGGGCTGGCAGGGCCCTGCTCGTGCATGCGTGTGCAAGGGCGGCCATGCAGGGCCGTGTCAAAGCAGGCAAGACCTCGTGTGAGTGTGTGCAAGCACAGCCCAGCTCAGGAGTGCACAGGAGGGCGCACGAGCAAGGGTGTGCAACATTGCGAGCTCGTCTGAGTGTGCAAGAGCACTGCTGGCTCACGCACGGGCACGTACGAGCCTGCCCGGGCCTGTGTGAGCCTGCACCAGCCGACCCAAGCGTGCACCGGCACGCACAGGAGCGCACGAGCGTGCCCGAGCGCGTGCGGGAGCGCCCAGAAGGGCGCCCAGGCGTGCCCGAGCGCATGCACGAGCCGGTGCGAGCGCGCCCGAGCCGTGCAGGAGCGTGCGGAAGCGCCCGGCCCTGCTTGTGGTTTCGAGGCGCCGGGGAGCAGGAAGCGGCCTCGAAGGCAGCGGCGGCGCGGATTGAGCGGCCTGCAGGCTGCGCGGGGGCCCCCCGGCTCCTCGCTGGCTCCCGGGGCCGCGCGCAGGCTCGGGGTCCCCGGCGAGGGGTCCCCATGGCGCTGGCGCTGAAGGCGCGGCACAGGGCGAGGCGCAAGGGCGGCTCCCGAGAGCGCGTGTTCGGCTGCGACCTCGGGCAGCACCTGCAGCGCTCGGGGCAGGACGGTAGGTGCCCCCCGAGTCCCCACCCGGCGCCCACCCCGAGCCCCACGGGCGGCGGAAAGCGGAGGGGACCCGCGGGGACGGGACGGGACGGGAGATTCACCCTGCACCGTTGCATCAGCAGCGGTTGAGCAAGCGGCGCCACTGGGGACCTCACCGAGAGGCCCCGACGAGGCTGGGGGGGCAGGGGGCACGGCTCCGCACCCACATCCCCTGCAGACCCCGGGGACCCGGGCGGGTGACACCCCGTGACCCCATCCCTGGGGGTTCAGTGGCTCCATCCCTTGGGATTGAGTAACCCCACCCCTGGGGACTTGGTGGCCCCATCTCTTCAGATGTGGTGGCTCTATCATTGGGGACTCGGTGATGCCGTCTCTTGGCACCCAGTGGCTCTATCCCTTGGCACTCGGTGGCTCTATCCCTGGGGACTCGGTGGCTCTATCCCTGGGGACCGGGAGCAGGCGGCAGTGACCCTGGGGTTCCCACCCGGCAGTGCCCCAGGTGCTGAGGAGCTGCACGGAGTTCGTGGAGCAGCATGGGGTGGTGGACGGCATCTACCGCCTCTCCGGAGTCTCCTCCAACATCCAGCGGCTGCGGTGAGAGGGTTGGGTGGGAGGGAGGGAGGCGAGATGGGGACGGAGAGGATGGGCCTGGGAGGGAGACGGAGCAGGTGAGATGGAGATGGGGCACAGAGGGAGCTTGGGTGGAGCTGGGAGAGCAGACTGGACCAAACGGGAGGAAAAGAGGATGGAGACAGGTGGAGGATGAGGTGGGGACGAGGCAGGATGGAGGTGACGACCGGAGGAAGATCTCTTCCGACCCGGTTGTTCTAAGATGGGGCTGGGCCCGGAAGGGGGGAAGGGGCTGGAGATGGGCCCAGGAGGGATGGGGACAGGGGTGGGATGGGACAGGGACAGGGTTGAGAGCAGGGGAGGCAGAGGGTGGGACGAGGCCGCGGTGGGTGCTGTGCTGGCCCCTCCAGCCCCACTCGCCCTTCTGGGCGTTTCCTGTTTCATTCTCGCTTTCTCCTTCTCTTTCACGTTTTCTGGCTCGGGGTGGCTTTGGCTCTTTGTGGCTCTTTCCCCCCTTTCCCTGTGACCCCAGTGCTGCCAGCGTCCCCAGTGTCCCCTCAATCCCAGCATTCTCGGAGTCCCCATCTCCCTGCATCCCCTCCATCCCGGCTGTGCCACCGCAGGTCCCCATGATGATCCCCCCCGTTCCCATCCCATCGCGAGGATCCCTGCGTGTTCCCAGTTCCCGCTGGCAGGGACCAGCCCGGCCGCCCTCCCATCCTCTCTGGGGACACGTCCCAGCCCAGCCCGACCCTGCCAGGGCACGGCTGGCGAGTGGGGACAAGGGGGGAGACCCTGCTGGCCCCATCCCTGTGTCCATCCCATCCTCAGCCCTGTCCCCGTCTCCATCCCATCCTCGTCCCTATCCCTGTCCGTGTCCCCGTCCCACAGGCAGGAGTTCGACGCCGACCGCTGCCCGGACCTGGGGAAGGACGTGTACCTGCAGGACATCCACTGCGTCAGCTCTCTCTGCAAGGCCTATTTCCGCGAGCTCCCCAACCCGCTCCTCACCTACCAGCTCTACGACAAGTTTGCCGTGCGTGTCCCCCGAGCCCCCTCCCCGCTGTCCCCAACCCCGAGGCGCTTCGTGTCACCCCCTCCTCGTCCCTGCAGGACGCGGTGGCCATCCAGATGGAAGAGGCTCGTCTGGTCAAGATCAAGGAGGTGCTGAAGGAGCTGCCGGCGCCACACTATAGGTAGGATGGCACGAGGGGGACCCCAAAACCAGTGTCCCCAAAAAACAGTGTCCCTTGGAGGTGTCACCATCCTGCTGCAGCCCCGTCCCACCCTGTCTGCCTCCCCTGCTCTCTCCTCTGGTCCCATCCCTGTCCCCATCCCACCTGGGACCATCTCCATCCCCTCCTCTCGACCCTCCCTTCCAGTCCCAGTCCCGTCTTCCTCCAGTCTCCCTCCCCTTTTCCTCCTGTTTGGTCCTGTCTGGTCTCCCAGCTCCATCCAGGCTCCCTCTGTGTCTGATCTCCATCCCATCTGCTCGGTCTCCCTCCCACCTCCATCCTCTCTATCTCAACCGCTCCATCTCCGTCCCAGCTGCTCGGTCTCCCTCCCACCTCCATCCTCTCTATCTCACCTTCTCCATCTCCGTCCCATCTGCTCGGTCTCCCTCCCACCTCCATCCTCTCTATCTCACCTTCTCCATCTCCGTCCCAGCTGCTCGGTCTCCCTCCCACCTCCATCCTCTCTATCTCACCTTCTCCATCTCCGTCCCAGCTGCTCGGCCTCCCTCCCACCTCCATCCTCTCTATCTCACCTTCTCCATCTCCATCCCAGCTGCTCGGCCTCCCTCCCACCTCCATCCTCTCTATCTCACCTTCTCCATCTCCGTCCCAGCTGCTCGGCCTCCCTCCCACCTCCCCCCTGTCCCTCGGCAGGACACTGGAGTTCCTGATGCGGCACCTGCTGCGCATGGCGTCCTACAGCAGCCGCACCAACATGCACGCGCGCAACTTGGCCATCGTCTGGGCCCCCAACCTGCTGCGGTGAGAGCCGGGACGAGGGACGTGGGGGTGAGGGGCACCCCCGAAGTCTAACCCCCCCCCGCCTCCCCATCACGGCAGCTCGAAGGACATCGAGGCGACGGGGTTCAACGGGACGGCGGCGTTCATGGAGGTGCGCGTCCAGTCCATCGTGGTGGAGTTCATCCTCACCCACGTCGAGCAGCTCTTCGGGGACGCCCCCCTGCGCGGTACGGAGGGAGGGGACGCGGGGACGGCGCGGGGGTCCCGGCGGGATGGTGACGCCCCGTCCCGCCGCTCGGCAGGCGGGGAGCCCTCCCGCCGGTCCCTGCTGCTGGGGGAGCACGGGCAGCCCCCGCCCTACCACGTGCCGGCGGCGCTCAGCCAGGGCGACGGGCCGCCCGCCATCCGCCCCTACCACACCATCATCGAGCTCAGCGACCACAGGTAGGGCCCCCAGGGACCCCCAGCCCCGGCTGTGCCACGAACGCGTGTGCGCTGCGCACACGGGATCCCAACGGCACGGGATCCGCGGGCACGAGCATGGATATTGCTGGTGTGCGTGGGCTCTCGTGTGGCTCCAAAAGCACCACGGGTGCTCGTGCGCACACACGAGCGTGCCCAGCGTGCCCAGCGTGCCCAGCGTGCCTGGGGTCCCGCAGGAGGAAGGGGTCCCTGAAGGCCAAGAAGTGGAGATCCATCTTCAACCTGGGTCGCTCCGGCCACGACGCCAAGCGCAAGGTGGTCAAGGCGGAGGAGAAAGGTAGGGAGTGACGCCGGGGTCCGGAGGGAGGGACCTCAGGGTGTCGGGGTCCCCAGCCCCGCTGCTGCCCCACCCGGCCCCACTCTGCTGCTTCTTGCACCCCACAGATGACAAGGGTGGGAAGATGAGCTTGCGACCGGCCAAGAGCATGGACTCGCTCAGCTCTCTCCCTTTCTCCAGCGACGGTGAGAGGATGCGCCATGGGAACTGTTCCCCGTCCCTGGGTGGGGACATCGGGACGGGATGGGGTGGAGAAGAGAGGTTGGGGATGGAAAAGATGGGGTGAGGATTGAGAGGGAGGATGGAGATGGAGAGAGAGGAGAGGTATGGGGAAGATGGGATGGAAATGGAGGAGGAAGGATGGGGATTGAGAAGGGAAGGTTAGGATGGAGAGGATGGTCAGACCTGACCATTCTTGGGCCCCTCAGCACAAGAAGGATGTTGAGGCTCTGGAGCGAGTCCAGAGAAGAGCCACGAAGCTGGTGAAGGGTCTGGAGAACAGGCCCTATGAGGAGCGGCTGAGAGAGCTGGGGGGGTTTATCCTGGAGAAGAGGAGGCTGAGAGGAGATCTCATTGCTCTCTCCAACTACCTGAGAGGAGGTTGTGGAGAGGAGGGAGCTGGGCTCTTCTCCCAAGGGACAGGACGAGAGGGAATGGCCTCAAGCTCCACCAGGGGAGGTTTAGGCTGGAGATTAGGTTTTTCACACAGAGGATCATTAGGCATTGGAATAGGCTGCCCAGGGAGGTGGTTGATTCCCCTTCCCTGGAGGTGTTTAAGGGACGGGTGGATGAGGTCTTGAGGGACATGGTTTAGTGTTTGATAGGAATGGTTGGACTAGAAGATCCGATGGGTCTCTTCCAACCTGGTTGTTCTGTGATTCTGTGACTGTGTGACTCTGCCGCATCAATCACCGCAGAGCCCCCTGGGCTGAGCCTGCAACCAGGAGGGAAGCAGCCGCCTCAGCGCCGGGACAGCTTCGACGCCTGCTCCATGCCCCCGGAATTCTGCTCCGTGCCGGACCAGGGCCTGGAGGAGAAGCTGAAGGGGCCAGAGGAGGCGCGGAGCCCCGAGTCGGAGGGCGAGAGCAGCACCAAGTCGGAGCCCACCACCCCCAGGGCCGGCCGCGCCGCCCTGGTGGCCTCCGGCCGCTCGCCCAAGGGCTCCCACAGCCGCGCCGAGAAGTGCGCCGGCGTCCACATCTCCGGCCCTTTCTCCGTCACCGTCCCCTTCCACATCACCTCCAACCTCTCCCGCCTGACGCGAGGGCAGCCGTGCCCGGCCCTGGCCGGAGTCCGAGAGCCACCCGCACACCGCTCCGTCGCTGACGCCGAGGAGAGCCAGCACCGAGCCGGTGAGCACCACCGCTGGCTGGAGAGAGACCCCGAAACGCCGCGTGCCCTGCGCTCAATCCCCCCTTTTCCCTCCACAGGGGAGGAGAAGGTGGACACGGAGGAGGTGAGGCTCTCCCTGGAGCTGCGGGATTCCTTCGCCTTCCTGGACAGCCAAGAGCCTTGGCTGGAGGGCATCGGGGACGGGGAGCCGGACACGCGCTCCCTCGGGGACGGGGAGCCGGACACACGGTCCCTGCCGCCCGACACCGAGGGCTTCATGGTCATCGAGGAGGGCGTGGAGAGCGGCTTCATGAACGTGAGTGGCCAGCGCTGGGGGGGCTGGGGGTCACCCCTGAGGGGATGGGGATGGAGGGGATGGGGATGGAATTGAGGGGACGGGGATGGAATTGAGGGGACGGGGATGAGGATGGAGGGGATGGGGATGGAGGGGACAGGGATGGAGGGGACGGGGATGGAATTGAGGGGACGGGGATGAGGATGGAGGGGATGGAGATGGAATTGAGGGGACAGGGACAAGGATGGAGGGGACAGGGATAGAGTTGAAGGGACATAGATGAGGATGGAGGAGACAGGGCTGGAGATGGAGGGGCCAGAGGCGCAGGGGACACGACGGTGATGAAGAGGACAGGGATGGGATAGAGAGGGCAGGGATACAGGTGGAGAGGATGGGGACGATGGACGGGGATGGAGGGGATGGGGCTGGGGACAGAGAGGACAGGGTGGCACTGCCCCCACAGTGCTCAGCCTCACTGCCTGGGTGGGGCTGGGGTCTCCGTCCCGGCCGTCACCCCTCGTCCCCGTCCCCAGCCAGGGGAGCCCCTCGCCGAGCAGCCTGCCAGCTACCTCTCCATCGAGGAGTGCATGGACGAAGAGATGTTCTTCATGGCGCCCAGCGGCTCCGACGTCGAGGACGCTGCTGGGGACACGGACTCGGACGAGATGTTCCTCAGTGCCCACGATGACCTCAGCCCACTGGCGGCATCGCTGGAGCCCCTCGACGAGCCGCCAGGGGAGGGGGCGGTGACGGGGACCCCGGCCCCTCCTGACACCGACGGCACCGCAGCGTCACGGGACACGTCTCTGGTGCCACAGGACATGTCTCCGGTGCCGGCAGAGCTGTGCTCCGGGGAGGGGAACGTCGCGGGTGACGGGGAGCATCCTGGGGTCCCCGACACCGGCGAGTCCCAGCAGGAAGGGGGCGAAGGGGAGGAGGCCACGGCCAGCGGCTCCAGCCCAACCGGGACGGACTCCGGCGCCAACGCCAGCCCTGGGGATGAGGCTGGAGAAAATGAGGGTCCTGCGGGTGTGGAGACGGTTCCCCAAGCGTCTGAGGAGGAAGATGAAAAGGATGGAGCCGGCTCCAGGCCCAGAACCCCAGAGGAGCCTGGGGAAGGCCAAGTCCAGCCTCTTCTGGGATCTCCTCCAGACCCTTTGGTGGAGGAGCCAGGGGAGACCCTGGTCATGGGGTGTGTCCCTGAGATTGTCCCTGAGTCTGTCCCTGAGGTCGTCCCCGAGGTCGTCCCTGGATCTGTCCCAGAGGTCATCCCCGAGTCTGTCCCCGAACTTGTCCCTGAGGTCATCCCTGAGGTCATCCCTGAGGTCGTCCCTGGATCTGTCCCTGAGGTCGTCCCCGAGGTCGTCCCTGAGCCTGTCCCAGAGGTCGTCCCTGGGCCTGTCCCTGAGGTTGTCCCCGAGGCCGCCCTCGAGACCCTCCCGCTCTCCATGCCCAGCACGGAGGGGCACGATGCCGCTGCCGGGAGCAGCCCCACTCGCCCCTCGCTGTCTGCCTCGGCCCCAGATCTGCGCAGCGCTCCCCTCGAGGGGGCCGATCCCCACCGGGATCAGGGGTGTCCCGAGCCCGTGGCCACCCTGCGGCGCGACGGCAGCGCCCCGGTGCGCCTGGCCACCCGCACCGTCCGTGTGCAGCAGGCGCGGTCGGTGCCCGTCGTGCCGCCCAAGCCCCAATTCGCCAGGATTCCCCCCTCGCTGCACCCGTGGGCGCCTGCGGCCGCAGACGAGGATTCGAGCGCGACGCCCCAGCAGCCCCTCAGCCCCACGGTGCCGGACGGACGCCTGTCGCCGGCTGCGCGTGCCAGCGCCAGGCCAGAGGGCAGCAGCGTCTTCTTCAACGCGGCGGCGGCCGCGGCCGTGCCGGAGGGCCCCTCCCCATCGGCCGAGGGTGCCGGGGCGAGGCGGGTGAGCTGGCGCGAGGGCGTCAGCCTCTCCTTCGACGCGGCGGTGGCCAGGGCCGCCGAGCAGCAGCAGGGCCAGGCGCCGGTGAGGAGGATGCAGACGTACGGCGGGGAGGAGCGGGCGCCCGCCGCCCCCCGGGCCCTGCCGTTCCACCAGGCCCCGATGCGGCCACGGCGCCCGCGGCCCCTCAGCTGCGTCGGGGTCCCCGAGGGGGAGGCGTCGGCGCGGGGACGGCTCGGCGGGGTCCGGCTGGCGGCGCAGGTCGAGGGGACGGCGATGCCCTCGTCGCGGCGGTCGGTGGGCACCGAGGGCAAGCGCTGAGCCCCAGGGATGCAGGGCTGGGGGTGGGGGGCGTGGGAGGGCTGCTCGGGCGAGAGCGAAAACGTCGGCAAATAAACTCTGTTAGACTTGGTTTGGAGTTTTAGGAGGCAAGTGTCCCTTGATTTCAGCAGCAGAGGTGCCAGGGGGTGATCTCCATCCATCATGTGGCGAGACAAGAGCTGAGGTGCGTGTTCAATCCTTTTCCAAGGACTCGTTTTAACGTTGTTATGAAGCACCCAACGGCCAAATCTCTTGCTCCTTGGAGCTTGGGAGTCATAGAATCATAGAACAACCAGGTTGAGGTTGAATGCTTGAGGCCATTCCCTCTCGTCCTGTCCCCTGGGAGAAGAGCCCAGCTCCCTCCTCTCCACAACCTCCTCTCAGGGAGTTGCAGAGAGCGATGAGCTCTCCCGTCAGCCTCCTCTTCTCCAGGATAATCAACCCCAGCTCCATCCTGAAGCTGTCCCGGGATGGGGACAGGGCTGCCAAGGGAGGGGAGAGCAGGGGACACCTCCGTCCGGCACCAACCACAGTGTGAAATCAGTGTCACCCCATGCAGGGACAGGGCTTGGGCTCAGGGCTCCCTGTGGGTCCCTTCTCGGGATATTCTCTGACTCTATGACTCTACTTCAGTGCAATCCAAATACTCAATTTTTTAATAACAGCAGCTCTTATCTTATCTTATCTTATCTTATCTTATCTTATCTTATCTTATCTTATCTTATCTTATCTTATCTTATCTTATGCCAAAGGGACACGGTTTAGAGGTGAACTGGGCAGCTGGTTTCGGGGTTGGGACTCGATGATTTTAAGGTCTTTTGCAGCCTAATTGAATCACAGAATCATAGAACAACCAGGTTGTAAGGGACCCATCGGATCTTCTAGTCCAACCATTGCCTGTAATTCCGTGACTGATGCTGCTTCTGTGAGTCTGCGGTTGGTGACTCTGTGATTCTCTGTGTGTGCTGGTGATTCTGTGGCTCTGCCACTCTGGGGCTGGGACTTTGTGGCTTTTTCGTGACTTGGTGACACTGATTCTGTGTCGCTCTGGGATTCCCTGGGACTCTGTTTCTGAGACTCTCTGACTCTGTGACTCTGTTTCTGTGACTCTGGAGCTCTGTGACTTTCTGGCTCTGCCATCTCTATGGCTGAGTGTCCTTGTCCCTCGCTGTGTCCGTGTCCCCGTGTGGCTCTGCCCCCGCTCTCTCCCGGAGCCCAGAGAGGACAATGGTGTCTGCGGCCTTTGTCTGCGGCGGCCTCGGCCGCGCAACATGGCGGCGGCCGGCGCGGCCTCATGGCGGGGGCCGGGGGGGGCGCTCCCCGCGCAGCCCCGCGGCCCGAACCGGCCTGGGGGGGCGGGACGGGGCTCCCTCCCTCGGCTCCCATGGCCGGGGCGGCCGGGCCGAGCGCGGAGAGCCGCGCCGGGAGCGCCGCCCGCTTCCAAGATGGCGCCGCCCTGCCCCAAGATGGCGCCGGGCGGAAGCGCCGCGCGTCGCCGTCTAAGATGGCGGCCGGCGGGGCCGGCACGCACCGAGATGGCGCCGGCGGAGCCAGGGGGCGAAGGGAGCGGGGGGGGGGGGGGTTGGGGGAGGGGGGGGGGGCGCGCCCTTTTCCAAGATGGCGGCAGGACGGCGCCGGCGGAGCGGCGGCCGCGCCCGCTTCCAAGATGGCGGCGCCGGGGGCGACTTCCGCCCGGGCCGGGCATGGCGGGCGCCGAGGGCCGCTGCGCATGTGCGGAGCTCCATGGCGAGACAAGGGGCCGAGCGCGCGCAGGGCGGCCCGGCCAGGAGAGGTAACGGCGGCCCCGGCGCCCCCCGTCCCCGGCACGGGCCGACCTCCCCGTCCCCGGCACCGCCCCCCTCCCCGCGCTGGCACCGCCGCCGCCACCCCCGAGCCCGAGGCGCCGCTGTCACCGCCCCCCCCGGCACCCCCACCTCGGGCCTGACAGCGCCCGACGGGCCGGGAGGGGCACCGGGAGGGGCACCGGGAGAGGGGGGGGGGGGGGGCGGAGGCGGAGAACCGCGGCTGGGGGGGGGGGGGGGGCACCGGGGCGAGAGAGCCCCGGGAGTGCGGGGGGAGCGGCTCGGGATAAGGGGGACGGAGAGCCCCGCCGTGGGCAACGGGGGAGGAAGGCCGAGACCCTCGGGACCGGGGAGGGGGGGGAAGGCTGACACCCCTTGGACCGGGGAGGGCACCCCCGGGATGGCGGAGAGGGGCTCAGACCCCCGGGATGGGGAAGAGGAGGCAGAGACCCTCGGGATTGGGGGGAGAACCCCGGGGGGGGGAGGAGGAGGAAGGCGGAGACCCCCGGGAGCTGGGGGGGTGAGAGCCCCGAGATAAGGGCTGAGACCCCTGGGACTGGGGATAGGGGAGGGTGAGACCCCCCCCCCAGGTTTTGGGTGACCCCAGGTCGGGGGTGTCCCTGCTGCGGTACCCACGGTGACAAAGGAGCAGGGGCGCCGGGGGTCCCCACCGCACCCCCACCCGCCACAGCGGCGCAGGAGGCACCGTCACCAGGCCCGGGGGGGGCACAGTGGGGCACCGCGGACCTGGGGGACACCCCAGTCTCATCCCGAGCATCACTTCTGCCTCCGCAGGGCTGTGAACGCCGGGGGCTCCGCGGCTGCCGCTGATGCCCGACCGAGCGGAGCGATGAAGGGGTGAGTTGGGGGGACAGGGGGCTCCCCGGCTCCAGGATGGGGCTGGTCGTGGCTCTGGGGTGACCTGGGGTCCCCAGCTCTGGGATGGCTGAGGGGCCCAGCTCTGCCACGTTGGGAGTTCTG
This sequence comes from Coccyzus lansbergi, assembly GCA_033558105.1. Classification (NCBI taxonomy): domain Eukaryota; kingdom Metazoa; phylum Chordata; class Aves; order Cuculiformes; family Coccyzidae; genus Coccyzus; species Coccyzus lansbergi. The sequence continues at coordinate 29,304 of JAUMJK010002041.1, forward strand.
GCTCTTGAGCACTGGGGGGTCCCGGCTTTGAGATGGTGGGGATACCGCTCCAGGATGGTGAAGGGGTCCCCAGCTTTGGGGAGTCCCAGGTCTAGGGTGTCTGAGGGTCCCCAGCTCTGGGATGTTGGGATTCCAGCTCTGGGATGTTGGGGTTCCAGCTCCGGGATGGTGGGGTCCCTGCTCCAGGATGGCCAGGGGTCCCCAGCTTTGGAGAGTTCTAGGTCTGGGGTGTCTGAGGGTCCCCAGCTCTGGGATGTTGGGATTCCACCTCTGGGATGTTGGGGTTCCAGCTCCAGGATGTCTTGAGGGTCTCCAGCTCCAGGGTTTTGGGGTTCCGGCTCTGGGCTGGTGGGGTCCCTGCTCTCGGATGTCTGAGGGTCCCCAGCTCCGGGACGGTGGGGTTCCAGCTCTGGGATGGTGGGGTCCTTGCTCTGGGCTGGCGAGGGCTTCCTCCAGGTCTAGGGCAGCGAAGGGTCCCTCGTTTCAAGGGATGGAAGGGGGGTCCGTGGCTCCAGGCCGTTCTCACTCCCCTCACTCGCCTCTCCTCACCCTGACAGGCAGCAGAAAGCAGCCGAGACCGAAGAGGGAACGGTGCAAATCCAAGAAGGTGAGTGGGGAACACTCCTCCGGCCTGGGGGGCTCCAGCCGCTGCCCCCGAACCCCAAGCGTATCGGGCCTGGTACCGGATACCGTGTGGCTGGAGGCTCGTGCCAGGCCCCGTCCTTTCCCGTGGTTTGGCTCCGAGCCCCCCCTCCGGCTCCGGGCCCCTCCGGGGAGCCCGCGGCCCCCTCCCCGTCATGGCTTTCCCACCCCGTTCTTGCCTGAAGGTGCAGTGGCCACCGGGGAGGATCCCACCAGCGTCGCCATTGCCAGCATCCAGTCAGCCGCCACCTTCCCGGATCCCAACATCAAGTATGTCTTTCGCACAGAGAACGGTGGGACGCAGGTAGGTGGCGGCCGGCTCCGCTCCAGGCGGGTCTGGGGGTTCGGAGCAGGGGGTTCGGAGCAGGATTTGGGGGTTCGGAGCAGGGTTTCATAGAATCATAGAGCGATCAGGTTGGAAGAGACCCACCGGATCATCGAGTCCAACCGTTCCTATCAAACACTAACCCGTGTCCCTCAGCACCTCGTCCACCCGTCCCTTAAACACCTCCAGGGAAGGTGGGGGTATCTCGGAGGGAGCAGGGTCGGGGGCATGCGCCGCGGCCGGGTCCCACTCTGGGCTGTGCCGGGGGACGCTGGCCGTCCCCGCAGCCGCGGCTCTCCCGGCAGGTGATGTACAGGGTGATCCAAGTGGCGGACGGACAGCTGGACGGACAGACGGAGGGCACCAGCGCCATCAGCGGCTACCCCGCCACCCAGTCCATGACGCAGGTGGGTGCTGGTGCCCGGCGGGAGCCGAGCCGTGCCTGGTGCCCCATCCCGCTGCCACACCGGCCGTTCTTTCCGCCCCCCTCCAGGCCGTTATCCAGGGCGCCTTCACCAGCGAGGATGCGGTGGAGACGGAAGCGGCGGCCACCGAGACCCACTACACCTACTTCCCCACCGCGGCCGTGGCCGACACCAGCAGCTCTGCGGGCGCCGGCACCACGGCCACCGCCGTCGTCACCACCCAGAACTCGGAGGCGCTGCTGGGGCCGCCCACGCCCACGGGTACGGCCGGAATCCTCCGTTCCGGTCCCTCGGGACCCCCACACATCGGCTTCTGGGGCCCCTTCCTCACCCCTCCTCGTTTTTGGGTGGTTTAGGACAGTTCTTCGTGATGATGTCGCCGCAGGAGGTGCTGCCGGGGGGGACGCAGCGATCCATCGCCCCCCGCGGACACCCCTACTCCCCGTGAGTACCGGAGCCATTCCTGGCCCCTTCGGCCACCCGGTGTTACGCCCTTTGGAGCATTCCGAGCGCGCTGGGTCTCCCCAGTCCGTGCCGGGAGCCGGAGCGTCCCCCAGTCCATACTGGGACACAGGCGGATCCCCGTGTCACGCTGGGGTGCCGTGTCCCCCTGTTCCATGCTGGGACAGGGACGGATCCTGCCGGCATCGCCCATCCCGACGCTGCCACTCTCTCTGCAGGAAGTCGGAGACTCCGCGAGCCACGCGGGATGAGAAGCGCCGGGCGCAGCACAACGAAGGTGCCAGGGTCTGAGCGAGGGAGGGGATAACGCGGCTCCTGCTGCACGGAGAATCCCGAGGCCGCGGCCCCGAGCTGGGGGCTCAGGGTCGAACCCTTCTCTAGCAGGGCTTGGGGGGCAAGCCAGAGCCCACCCCTTGGGAATGCCGAGCGTTCCCGGGATGGCTCTCCCAGCCACGATCCTTTAGCTCCACGCTTGGGGCCGGTTTGATCTCAAACTGGACTCTCGTGTCCTCGGGATCTGGCACGAGCGGAGCTCGGGCTGTTCAGATGCTTCACCTCCATGTTCCGGAGTGCTGGGCGGGCTCCGTCCCTGCCCGCGGCTCCCGGCTCCTCTTTTTGGGGGCACAGGCTGGGATGGCGGCCCCCACCCTGGGAATGTCCCCGTGGGGTGTGGGACTGGTGCCGAGCGCCCCTCTCCCCGCAGTCGAGCGCCGGCGCAGGGACAAGATCAACAACTGGATCGTGCAGCTCTCCAAGATCATCCCCGACTGCTCCATGGAGAACACCAAGTCGGGGCAGGTAGGGACCCCCGGGCGGTGCTGGGGGCCGCGGGCAGGGCCCGAGCCCCCTCCTCATGCCGCTGCCCCCCCCAGAGCAAGGGCGGGATCCTCTCCAAAGCCTGCGACTACATCCAGGAGCTGCGGCAGAGCAACCACCGCCTCTCCGAGGAGCTGCAGGGCCTCGACCAGCTCCAGATGGACAACGAGGTCTTGCGGCAGCAGGTGGGGGTGTCCGGCCCTGCTCCCCCAGCCCCTGCTGCTGTTTTTCTGCCCCTCGGCCCAAGTTTCTGCCCCACTTCCATGTTTTCCCCACCCTGTTCCTAGGTTTTCCCTCTATTCCTGGGTGTTTCTCCACTACCTTCCCGCATTTATCCCCATGCCCCGTTTTCATGGTTTCTACCCCTTCCCGCGTTTCCCCCCTCAATTCATAGCTTACCCTCCTTATTCCTGTTAATGGTTCCTGTCAATTCCTGGTTCGCCCACCCCCTTCCCACGCTCCCCATTCCCATGTTTTCCCCCCCAATTCCCCATTCCCCCCCCCATTAATGGTTTCTCTCAATTCCTGGTTCCCCCACCCCCTTCCCACGCTCCCCATTCCCATGTTTTCCCCCCCCAAATTCCCCATTCCCCCCCCATTAATGGTTTCTCTCAATTCCTGGTCCTCCCACCCGGTTCCCCTGCTCCCCGTTCCCATGTTTTCCCCCCCAAATTCCCCTTTCCCCCCCCTCCCGCAGGTGGAGGACCTGAAGAACAAGAACCTGATCCTGCGGGCGCAGCTGCGCCAACACGGGGTGGAGATCGTCATCAAGAACGACTCCCACTGACGGGGCCGGCGGGGGTCGGGCCCCCCCCCCCCCGCGCCCCCAGACCCCCGGCACTGCCCCCCTCTCCCGCCGACACACCAGGACACCCCCCCCCACCCCCCACCCCGGTTGGTTTGTGTCCCGTCCCTGTCCCCGTGTCCCCCCCTTCCCTGTTTTCACGTGTGTGTGTGTGTCCCCCGGCGCTTCTGCACACGCTCAGGGCCAGGCGGGCCCCCCCCCCTCTCCAACCCAGCACCGTGAGCCCCCCCCGCCCGCCGTGACCCCCTCCTGCCCCATGGGGACCCCCCAGCCCCATGGGGATCCCCCCCCGACCCCTCACCCCACAAGGAGCCCCTCAGCCTCCCCGTGGGGGATCCCAGCCAGACCCACTGGGACCCCCCCCATGGGGACCCCCCCCCGCCCCAGCCCCTGGGCACTCCCCACGGGGACAACCCTCTCCCAGTCCACAGGGAATCCCCACGGGGACCCCCCCCAGCCCTTGGGGGGCACCCCCTGTGGGGACAGCCCCCCCTCCCCCCAGCCCTGGAGGAGTCCCAGGGGGTGCAGTCCCCCCTTCCCCCCCCGGCCCCCCCCCCCCCCGCGCCCGGGCCAGGCTTTTTTTTAAACTCTGAATATAAAAAGCAAAAATAAATAAAAATAGTGATTTGTTTTTCCAGGTCCTACGGTTTCTTCCCCTAAATCTGCGCCTATCCTGGGGACCCCCAGGGGCTGGGGGGGGCGGGGGGGGGGGGGGGTTCCAGAGACCCCAAATCCACCTTCCCCCCCTTAACAGGAGCCACCTCGGGGGGACACCCTCCCCCCCTTGACTCTTGGTGTTCCTGTGGGGTCACTGAGCCAACCTGTCCCCCTCAACCAGGCCACTGGGGATACTGGGAGCACTGGGTCGCGTGGGTACTGGAGTATTAGGGGTGCACTGGAGGCAGGTAGTGGGAGCACTGGGGGGGGCACTGGGGATACTGGGAGCACTGGCCAGGGGCAGTGGGAACAGGGGGAGCACTAGGGGGGTACTGGAGGCAGGCACTGGGAGCACTGGGAGGGGCAATGGGGCTACTGGGAGCACTGGCCGGGGGCACTGGGAGCTCTGGGGTGGCTCTAGGGGGGTACTGGTGGAGCACTGGGAACACTGGTGGTGGCGCTGGGAGCACTGGGGGGGTCACTGGGAGCGCTCAGGGGGATGTGGGGGGGGCAGTGGGAGGGCCCCCAGGCCCCGGGGCGGCCGCGAGCCCCGTCGCTATGGCAACACCACTTCCCCCCCCCCCCCCCCCCAACCCCGCGCGGCCCCCATTGGCCAGAAGTTGCGGCTGGCGCCGCGATTGGCCGCTCCGTCCCGCCCCCTTCGCACCTGCCGCGCGCCCCGCCCCCCCGGCCCCGCCCCGGCCAATGGGAGCGGCGCCTGCGGGCCGAGCCGCGCGCGGATTGGGCGGCCCCGCGGCGGGGGGCGGGGCCCCGCGGCACCTGGCGGGAGGGGGCGGGGTCGCGCGGGGAGGGGGCGGGGCGGGCCCCGGGGGGGCGGGGCCTTACCTGGCGGGAGCGGCCATGGCGGCGGCGCCGCTGCTCATGATGATGCTGCTGCCGCCGCCGCTGCTGCTGCTGCTGCTGCTCGGGGCGGCGGACGGTGAGACGGGGGGACCGGGAGGAGGAGGAGGGGCGGGGAGCGGCACCGGGACCGGCGGGAAGGCGGGGAACCGGCACCGGGAGGCGGCGCGGAGAGCGCGACCGGCACCACGAGGCCGGGAGCAGGAGGGGGGAACCGGGATCGGTACCGGGAGTCGGCGGGGAGGGGGGAACCGGGACCCGGAGGGAAACCGGGGGGTGGGGAAACCGGTATCGGGCAGGGAGCAGGTACCGGTCCCGGGAGGGGGGTGGGAGGAACCGGTCCCGGGAGGGTCCGGGGTAGTCGGTCCCGGGGGTGGGGCCGGGTCCTGCACCCCCCGATCCCACGGAGCCCGTGAGCCGCAGCCCCCAGACCCCTCTCCCGGAGGTTGGGACCCCCAGAGGTGCTGGGGGGGGGGGGGGCAGGAGCAGCCCCAGTTTGCCCAGTTTGCCCAGTGTGGCCGGCTCGGGGGTCTCGGGGGGGTCAGCGGGAGCGGGAGCGGCTCCGGATGCCCTTCCCGAGGCCGGAAACCAGCAGGACGGAGAAGCAGCCCCAGCGACGGCAACACGACGGCCCCAGAGGCCTGATGGATCCCAGCCCTGCCACACAAGGACTGGCCCTGGGACCAGGGCTCCGCAGCCTCCCCCGGCCCACTGGGCCTAGCACACCATCCCCACCCCTCTGTCCCCATGTCCCCATCCCACTATCCCCATCCCACCGTCCCCATCCCACCATCCCCATCCCACCGTCCCCATCCCACCATCCCCATCCCACCGTCCCCATCCCACCATCCCCATCCCACCATCCCCGTCCCCCTGTCCCCATCCCCCTGTCCCCATCCCACCATCCCCATCCCACCGTCCCCATCCCACCATCCCCATCCCCCTGTCCCCATCCCACCATCCCCTCCCACCATCCCCACCCCACCATCCCCATCCCACCATCCCCATCCCACCATCCCCATCCCTCTGTCCCCGTCCCACCATCCCCATCCCACCATCCCCATCCCACCATCCCCATCCCATCATCCCCATCCCACCGTCCCCATCCCACTGTCCCCATCCCATCATCCCCATCCCACCATCCCCATCCTGCTGTCCTCTGTCCCACCATCCCCATCCCCCTGTCCCCATCCCACTATCCCCATCCCACCATCCCCATCCCACCGTCCCCATCCCACTGTCCCCATCCCATCATCCCCATCCCACCATCCCCATCCTGCTGTCCTCTGTCCCACCATCCCCATCCCCCTGTCCCCATCCCACTATCCCCATCCCACCATCCCCATCCCACCGTCCCCATCCCACCATCCCCATCCCACTATCCCCATCCCACCATCCCCATCCCACCGTCCCCATCCCACCATCCCCATCCTGCCGTCCCCATCCCACCATCCCCATCCCGCCGTCCCCATCCCACCATCCCGGTCCCGCTCTCCGGCAGGGTTGGCATGGGCCGGTGCCCGCGTTAATGAGTAGCCGGTGGTGCAGCCGGCACTCCCAGAGGCCAAAGTGCCGGTGTTTGTCACCGCTGTTTGTCACCAGAGTTCGTCACCCAGCAGGCTGGGGCCTTCCTGCCCCGGCCATTGTCCTGGAACAATCCGGGTGTGCCGCGGGATTAACCCCATCCCGGCAGATACCACCCCCTGTGCCAGCCGAGGCGCCCACCCTGGGGTCCCAGCCTGCTCCGGGGCCCTCGGGACCGCGGGATTTCTGCTGGAATCCCCCAAAACTGTCCCCAGATCCGTTCCTCCCAGGGCCAGGTTGGGCGTTCCCGGCGCTTTGGGACACCGACCGAAAGCCCTCGTTGTCCCCTGGTTCATCCCCAAATCCTGTTTGTGGCCACGGTTTGAGGTCGGGGCTGAGGTTGTGCCGCTTCCCAGTTCCCTTTGGCGGTGACGGGACTCACCGGTCGGCATCAGCAGCGCGAAACCAGGAGCCGGGGTGGCTCTGGCAGGAGACGAGGGATGGACTAGGGGACAAGGGCTTCGGGGACGAGGGATGGAGCTGGGACCAACGCTGTGGGGCTGTTCCGGGGCTGTGTGGGGCAGAGGCAGGGCCGTGCCGCGGCGCGGGGGTGTCCGTGCGTGCACACGGAATTGCGGAAGCCTGGGCCGGTTCCCTGCGAAACCAGGCAGAAACCGGGCAGGGCGGGAGGTTTGGTGACGGCGCTGGCAGCGCCCGGAGCAGGCAGGACGGGATTTTCCGGCTCCCGTGGGCCGTGACACGCCAGGCGGAGCGTGGGGCCCGTCACCGCCGCCTCGGGGCTCCCCGTGACCTCCCCGACCCGGCCACGGCCTCCCCGGAGCCGCAGCCGCCTCCTTTCTCCTCCCCACAGTGGCCCTGGTGGGAGCCCAGGTCATCTCCAAGACCCAAGAAGTGCCTGAACACAACCGTGAGTGTCGCCTCATCCCGTTATCCCGAGCGTCCCCGGCACCTCCATCTGGGGAAGGGGGTTTGGCCGGGACCCCCGAGGGTGTTGGAGGGCGTTGTTTTGGGTTGGGGGGTTCCCGGTGGCACCCACAGCCCCGTTCTCTCCCCACAGCCGCCGACATTCCCTGCCTGGCCTATCAGTCCAGCTGGAGCAACCCTCGCATCGAGTGGAAGTTCGAGAAGGGCTCCTCGCTCATCCTCTTGTACTATGGGAACCGACTGACCGGTAGGGATCGGGGGAGGCTGCGGGGAGGCTGCCGGGTGTCCGTGCGTCCGGCAGAGCCGGCTCCCAGCCCCGTGGCCTGTCCCGGCAGAGCCCTACAAGGACCGGGTGCGCTTCTCCAACACCTCCATCCACTTCACCGCCGTGACGCGGGAGGACACGGGCAAATACATCTGCGAGGTGGTCGGCTCCAGCAGCCAGATCGCCAAGTCGGAGGTCAACCTCATCGTTCAAGGTCAGCGCCTTCCCAGCCCCTCCGGCAGCGTCCCTGCTCTTCATCACGCTCCTCATCCTCTCCTGAGCTCGTCCCGCTCTTCATCCTGATCACAGTTCCCTCCTGAGCTCATCCCACTCTTCTTCCTGCTCCTGATCTCCTCCTGAGTTCATCCCACTTCTGATCCCCTCCTGGGCTCATCCTGCTCTTCATCCCACTCTTCATCCTGCTCCTCCTCTCCTCCTGAGCTCATCCCACTCCTGATCCCCTCCTGATTCCCTCCTGAGCTTATCCTGCTCCCGATTCCCTCCTGAGCTTATCCTGCTCCCGATTCCCTCCTGGGTTCATCCTGCTCTTCATCCCACTCTTCATCCTGCTCCTGATCTCCTCCTGAGCTCATCCTGCTCTTCAGTCTGCTCCCGATTCCCTCCTGAGCTCATCCTGTTCTTCATCCCACTCTTCATCCTGCTCCTCATCTCCTCCTGAGCTCATCCTGCTCTTCATTTGGCTCCTGATTCCCTCCTGAGTTTATCCCACTCCTGATTCCCTCTTGAGCTCATCCTGCTCTTCATTCTCCTCCTGATCCCCTCCTGGGCTCATCCTGCTCTTCATTCTCCTCCTGATTCCCTCCTGGGCTCATCCCACTCTTCATCCTGCTCCTGATCTCCTCCTGAGCTCATCCTGCTCTTCATTTGGCTCCTGATTCCCTCCTGAGTTTATCCCACTCCTGATTCCCTCCTGAGCTTATCCTGTTCTTCATCCCACTCTTCATCCTGCTCCTCCTCTCCTCCTGAGCTCATCCCACTCCTGATCCCCTCCTGATTCCCTCCTGAGCTTATCCTGCTCCCGATTCCCTCCTGGGTTCATCCTGCTCTTCATCCCACTCTTCATCCTGCTCCTGATCTCCTCCTGAGCTCATCCTGCTCTTCAATCTGCTCCTGATTCCCTCCTGAGCTCATCCTGTTCTTCATCCCACTCTTCATCCTGCTCCTCATCTCCTCCTGAGCTCATCCTGCTCTTCATTTGGCTCCTGATTCCCTCCTGAGTTTATCCCACTCCTGATTCCCTCTTGAGCTCATCCTGCTCTTCATTCTCCTCCTGATCCCCTCCTGGGCTCATCCTGCTCTTCATTCCGCTCCTGATCTCCTCCTGAACTCATCCCGCTCCTGATCTCCTCCTGAGCTCATCCCGCTCCTGATCTCCTCCTGAGCTCCCGCTGCCCCTGCTCCTGCTGCTCTCCCCTCTCCGGTCCCGGTTCTGACTCGGTGTCCCTCAGTGCCTCCGTCCAAGCCGACGGCGCACGTTCCCTCCTCGGCCACGATCGGCAGCCGCGTGGTGCTGCGCTGCACTGAGACGGACGGCTCGCCGCCCCCCACCTTCAGCTGGTACCGGGACGGGGCGCAGATGCCGAGCGACCCCAAAAGCAGCCCAGCCTTCCGCAACTCCTCCTACACGCTGGACGCCGCCACCGGGGAGCTGGTAAGGGCCGGTTGGGGCCGCGACGCCGGGACCCCCCTCCCCAGCTCCTCCCGCCCTGCTCTCACCTCCCGGTTCCCCCCAGGTCTTCCAGCCCCTGAGCAGCTTCGACACCGGCGATTACCGCTGCCAAGCGTCCAACGGCGTCGGCGTCCCCCAGCAGTCCGACCTCTTCCGGATGGAAGCCAGTAAGGACCAGCCGCTCGGGAACGTGGGGCGACCCCAGAGTTGGGTTTCGCTAAGCTCTAAGATCGGGGTTTGGGGCTGCCCTAACCCTCACCCCTTTGTCCTTCTGTTAATTAATGAGCTTGGAGGAGCAGGGGGAATGTTGCTTCCGTTGGGATGGGGAAAACTCAACCGGGCAGCACAAGCCGTGCCGAGTGGGATCCGGCTTCGGCGCCGACCCCGCATTTGAGGCCCCTCCGGCCTCTCCCACACTGGGAATGGTGCAGGTTTCCATGGATCCAGCTCCCTCTGACACCACAATCATGGCCTCAAGCTCCCCCAGGGGAGGTTCGGGCTGAACGTTTGGAAAAAATAGTTCCCGGAAAGGGTCATCGGGCACTGGAACAGGGAGGGGGTTGAGTCACCTTCCCCGGAGGGTTTGAGGGACGGGTGGACTGACCCGTGAGGGACGTGGGTTAGCGATTGGTGGGAAGGGTTGGACTCGATGAGCCGCTTGGTCTCTTTACCCTGATGATTTCACGATTCCACGATCCCTCTCCTCCCAGGTGAAGTCAACGTGGGAGGCATCGTGGCGGCGGTCGTGGTGCTCCTGATCCTGGTGGCGCTCGTGGCCTTCGGCGTCTGGTTCGCCTTCCGGAAGGGCTTCTTCAGTGAGTTGTGTGCCGGGAGCGGCTCCCGCCGGAGCCCCCGGATCGTCCCCCAACCCCTCTTCTCTTCCTTTTGTTGCAGAGAGAACAGAGTAAGTGAAGCTGCTGCCGCTTCGTGCTGTGCTGGGAGTTGGGGTCCTGTGGGACTTGGGGTCCCTCCCTGTCCCTTCCCCTTCCCTGGGACGGAGTCTCCGGTGTCCCCGGGTGCTCGGGGTGGGACTCGGGGGACGCGGGGCCCTCCTCACGCCCGAATTCCCGCAGCACCGGCAGCAAGAAGGTGATTTACAGCCAACCCTCGCAGCGCCGAGAGGTGAGTGTGGGCCGGGGGTGTCCCCCGGGCTCGGTGACACCCTGTGTCCCCACCGAGGCCTCCGGGACAGAGACCTCTCCCTAGGGACAGCGGCAAAGCCGGCCCAGGGCAGCCCCTGTCCACGGGAATGTCACCTTGGGTCCCTGCGAACGTCCCCGTGTCCTGTTGATGTCCCTACCTCCCCGTTAACATCCCCACGTCCCATTAACATCACCACAAGTGTCACCACCTTCCCATGAACATCCCTGCGTCCCCCGTGAATGTCCCCGTGTCCTCGTCGAGGATCCCGTCAAGGTCTGCACCCTCGTCCCCACAAATGTCCCTGTATCCCCATTAATGGCCTCACGTCCCCGTGAACATCCCCACGAATGCCCCATGTCCCCATTAACGTCCCTGTGAACATCCCCGGTGTCCCCATTAACGTCCCCACTAAGCCCCTGTGTCCCTGTGAACGTCCCCTGCCGTCTCCACTAACACCCAGTGTCCCCAGTAAGGCCCAGTGTCCCCCCTAAGCGTCCCCTCTAACAGCCGGTGTCCCCCCTCCGTGTCCCCACAGGGCGAGTTCAAGCAGACATCCTCCTTCCTGGTTTAGCTGGGGGCTCCGATCGTCCCCGGGGGCTCCGTTGTCCCCGGGGGCTCCGATCGTCCCCGGGGGCTCCGTTTGTCCCCTCGGGCTCTGTTTGTCCCCTCGGGCTCTGTTTGTCCCCAGTGCCTTCGCCGCCGCCCCAGGTGGGTCTGGGGGGGCCGTCCCGTGTCCTCGACACCGTGTGCTGTCGGGGACGTCTCCGCGGTGGGGGCGGCCGTGACCCCCCCCACGCCCCCCACGCCGACCTGGGCTGGGGGCAGCGTGTCCCCCGGCACCGGTCCCAGTTGCCTACTGGTCCCAGTTGCCCCCCCCGTGCTGGGGGCGCCGACTGCTGCAATAAACAGACCTGTGTTCTTTTAGCCAGGCCTCTTTGAGGGGGGGGAAGCAGGGCTTGGGGACCCCCCAGGGCCTCTTTGAGGGGGGAGCCGGGGTCGGGGACCCCCCCAGGGCCTCTTTGGGGTCCCTGGGGTGAGACACGGAGCGGCGTCCCCACCGTCATCACATCCTTTATTCCACGACCGTCTCTCGGGTTTGGGGGGGGGTGTGGGGGCCGCGTCCCCCGCTCCGCGCGTCCCCCAGGATTAGTGGTGCTATCAATTACCACGGGTTAATTAGCGGAGCTCTACGTTAGCAGCAGCGGGGCCGGGGATGTGGTGGGGGAAAGGGACACCCCAGCCGGGGGCGGGGGACACGTCCGATTATCGGTGACACCCCTGGGGTGTCCAGCCCGGAGCAGGGGGCAGCGCGGAGGGGACTCTGCCTCAGTTTCCCTTGTTGAGTAGGAGGAGCTGGGATAGGGGGGTTGGGGCAAAGGGGCCGGGGAGGGGATCCCGGCCGTGCTTGGGACCGGAGGTGGCTTTGTCTCTGTCCTAGGGGTCGGTGGTGGCCGTGTCCCCTCCCCAGAGGCCAGAGGTGACCCTGTCCCTGTCCTAGAGGCTTGAAGTGGAAGCGTCCCCTCCGCAGGGGCTGCTGCTGGTGGTTGTGTCCCATTCCTGGGGGACAGAGCTGGCCACGTCCCCTCCCCTGGGACTGGAGGTGGCCGCGTCCCCTCCACAGGGGCTGCCGGTGGTGGCTGTGTCTCTGTCCCAGGGGCCTGAGGTGGCCGCGTCCCCTCCCCAGGGACGGCGTCACCCGGCAGGACTGTGTCCTGTGGTGGGGATGGGGACAGCCGCTCCGGTGGGGACAAGGGACAGTGTGACACGGGAGGAGGAGGAGGACGGGATGGAGCGAAGAGCCGGTGGCACCTCCGGGGGCCGGTAGCGTCTCCCGCAGCATCAGTGGCACCTCAGGGGGCGTTAGGGGCACCTCCGGGGGCCGGTGGCACCTCCGGAGGCATCGGTGGCATCTCCAGCAGCATGGGCGGCACCTCCGGGGTCTGGAGGCACCTCCGGGGGCGTCAGGGGCACCTCCAGGGGCCGGTGGCACCTCCGGAGGCATCGGTGGCATCTCCAGCAGCATCGGCGGCGCCTCCGGGGCGCGGAGGCGCCTCTCTGGGGCATTAGGGGCGTCTCCAGGGTGTGGTGGCATCTCCAGGGGCTGGCGGCACCTCTGGGGGCATCGGGGGCACCTCCGGGGGCCTCTCCGGCGGCGTCGGTGACAGCTCTCGGGGCCGGCGGCCCCTGCGGCCGCTCAGACGTTGCTGATGCGGACGCTGAGGGGAGGCCCCTCGCGCTCCGACGCCTCCCGCAGAGACTCCTCCAGCTTCACCTTCTCGGGGTCCCCGAACCGCACGGTCTCGTGGAGGCAGCAGGGAGCCGACACCTTCACCACCCGGTCGAAGAGGCTGAAGTCGGCCACGTACTTGCCGCTGGCCGAGAGGGAGATGGCCGGCGTGAACTCGTAGCCCCAGAGGATCTCCTCGGGCAGGTAGGAGGTGCGCACCTGGCAGGTGGCGCTGGTGGATTCGACGGTGCCGCTCAGGATCACCACCAGCTCGAAGTCGCCTTCCCCCGTGCGCAGGGCCACGTCCCGCAAGGGGCTGGCCTCGTCCACCACGTGGTAGAAGGTGAGGGGGAGGATGAGGAAGGGGCTGTCGGAGGACGTGTCCACCTGGAAGTCCACGTTGACCTGGTTGAGGCGGACGCTCTCGCCCTCCTTGGTGAGGTGGGTCTGGAGGAGCTTGCCGGTCACCTGGCAGCCGATGAGGAGGCTCTTGCGCATGTTGGCCACGCGGATCATCAGGCAGGTCTTGCCGTCGTGCGGGGCCACCACCGCGTTCTGGCTGAACTTGATGGTCTCGGCGCGTTTCTTGGGCCGCGCGATCTTGGCCAGGAAGGTGCCGGTGATGAAGATCTCCATGATGGTGGTGAGGACCAGCTGGGTGATGAGCAGCACGATGGCCAGAGGGCACTCCTCGCTGATGTAGCGGAAGCCGTAGCCGATGGTGGTCTGGGACTCCAGGGAGAAGAGGAAGGCGCCGGTGAGCGTGTGCACCTGCATGACGCACGGCGTGTGGTTGGCCGGAGGCTCGAACTCCAGCAGGTCCCCGTGGACCACGGCCACCAGGTACCAGACGACGCCGAAGGCGAACCAGGTGCCGGCGAAGGTGGCGGAGAAGAGCACCAGCTTGTAGCGCCACTGCATGTCGATGAAGGTCGTCCACAGGTCCTTGAGGTACAGGAAGCGCTTGTCCGCGATGTGCTCCATCCGCACGTTGCTGCGGCCGTCCTTGGTCATCACGCGGCGCCGCCGCAGCCCCGACCCCATCAGCGGGCGGCTGTCCGTCTGCGTTGTCTGGCTGTAGTACACCTTGGTGGCCGACGTCATCTGCCAGGGGACGGGAGACGGCGTCAGGAGGCTCCGGGGTGCAGGGGGAGGGGGTGGTGGAGAAGGTGGAGGGGATGGGGGGAGAGGGGATGGAGAAGAGAGACAGGTGGGTGGAGAGAGGAGAGACAGGTGGGTGGAGAGAGGAGAGACAGGTGGATGGAGAGAGGAGAGACAGGTGGATGGAGGAGGGAGAGGGGATGGAGGGAAGAGGGAGAGGGGATGGAGGGAAGAGGGAGAGGGGATGGAGGGAAGAGGGAGAGGGGATGAAGGGAAGAGGAGGAGAGAGGGGATGGAGGGAAGAGGAGGAGAGAGGGGATGGAGAGAAGAGGAGGAGAGAGGGGATGGAGAGAAGAGGAGGAGAGAGGGGATGGAGAGAAGAGGAGGAGAGAGGGGATGGAGAGAAGAGGAGGAGAGAGGGGATGGAGAGGAGGAGGAGAGAGGGGATGGAGAGGAGGAGGAGAGAGGGGATGGAGAGGAGGGAAAGGTTGATGGAGGAGAGGGAGAGGGGATGGAGAGGAGACAGGTTTATGGAGGAGAGGGATGGTTGGTGGAGAATGTGTGTGTGGATGGAGAGAACTAGAGGACAGAATCAGGAGGGTGGATGGAGAAGGAGGATGGATGAAGGAGGAGGCAGTTGGAGAGGATGGAGAGAGGAGAGGTTGGATGCAGAAGGGAGATGGGAAGGATGGAGAGAGATGGATGTGGGTGATGTGGGGCTGGGGGGGCTTAGGGCTGTGGGGTCCCCACGGCAGCGGCAAAGGCGTCAGTCTGGGCAGAGTCCCCTCCTGTCCGTGCGTCTGTCCCTCTCCTCAGTCCCCCCGTCTGTCCTCCTGCCTCACCACCACTCAGCCATCACTTTGCCATCGCTCTGCTCAGCCACTCGCCGTCCGTCTGTCCATCCAGACTCAATCCACGTGTCCGTCCATCCACCCCTTACAGGCACATCCCTGTCCATCCGTCCATCCCTCCCCGTGCAGGCACATCCAAAGCCTTGCCCATCCGTCTGTCCAGCACACACCTCCATCCGTCCGTGTGTCCGTCCGTCCCCGCGCTCGTCCCCCGTGTCCCCTGGCAGCCCCGCGGGCGCCCGGCGGATGAGGCCGGGGGGATGAATGGAGGTGACGGGGACAAACGGCCGGTGGCAGCGCCAGTGGCGCTTCCGTCCCCGTCCCCTGGCAGCTCCGGCGCTGCCGCCGCCACAGAGAGCCCCTTTCAGCCCTCGCCAGCCTTTGGCCCCCACACGGCTTCCGGCGGCGAGTTGGGGACACCGGGGACAAGCTGGCACCGCGGGGAGGGGGGGGTCTCCTTGGAACCTCGTGTCCCTGCGCTTGCCAAAGCCGGCGGCCTAGGTGACACGGACACCGTCCTGGCTGTGCCACGTGCCGCCCCGGTGAGAGCCTCGTGGAAGGGACGGTGGCACCGGGGACACGGGGCGCAGCGGGGACACAGGCCTGGCTCGTCCTCCTGAGCTGCCAGGGTCTCCAAAGCCACCGTGTGTCCCCAGAGCCATCGCCCGTTCCTGGAGTCACGACATCCCCAAAGCCACCGCGTGTCCCCAGAGCCGTCCCATGTCCCCAGAGCCATCGCCCGTCCCTGCAGGCACCACAGCCCCAGAGCCATCGCGTGTCCCCAGAGCCATCCCGTGTCCCCAGAGCCATCGCGTGTCCCCAGAGCCATCATCGCCCGTCCCTGGAGTCACGACATCCCCAAAGCCACCGCGTGACCCTCAGGCATCACCCATCCCTGGAGACACCATGTGTCCCCAAAGCCACTGCCTGTCCTGGAGCTGCTGGGGGGTCCCCAGAGCCACCGTGTGTCCCCAGAGCTCTGCCCACACCAGGGCCGTGAAGCCATCGTTTTCTATGTCCCTGAGAGGTCACGGAGCTCCCCGGAACCCCAAATTCCTTCTGCTCCTCCGAGGTCCCTTT
Organism: Coccyzus lansbergi; assembly: GCA_033558105.1. Classification (NCBI taxonomy): domain Eukaryota; kingdom Metazoa; phylum Chordata; class Aves; order Cuculiformes; family Coccyzidae; genus Coccyzus; species Coccyzus lansbergi. The sequence goes on from JAUMJK010002041.1 coordinate 45,123, forward strand.
GTCCCCCTCTTCGGGGTCCCTGTGCCCGTCTTTGGGGTCTCTTCACCCTCCAGCATCCCCCTTGCCCTGCTTTGTGGTCCCCACACCATTCTTTGGGGTCCCTTCTCCCTCTTTGGGGTCACTTCACCCCCTTGGGTGTCCCCTCGGCCCCCGTTTCGGGGTCTGCGCCCCCCGTGCAGGCCCCACGGCAGCCACGTGCCCCCCGGCGCAGGGACACGGGTGGTGACAAGCTGGCGCTTGTTCCCGGCGCGAGGACGGTGCCCGCGGGCAGCGCGGCTGCCGCTCCGGTTATCCATTAACCGCCCCCGTGCCTCAGTTTCCCTGCCCCGGGCGCCGCGGGTGGGGGTCCCGGCCCCGCTCAGGGGGGTCTGGAGCGGGGGGTGGGGGGACGCGGGGACACGGCCCCCTCGCCACGTCCCGCTGGCACCGCAGACACGGGCAGCGAGCCCACGGCCGCTCGGTGCCAGCCGTAGCCGGGCTCCCCGCCAACCGAGCCCCCCCGCACCCCCAAAGCGGGGCAGAGCGCTGGGGGGAGCCGGGGGTGCCCAGGAGATGGAGGGGGAATGCTGAGAGGGGAAACTGAGGCACGGGGTCGGGTGTTGGGGGCCGCGGCGTGGGGCGCGTCCCGTGGGGCCGGGGGGTGCGGGGCGGCCTGGGAGGGGGGGACGCGGGGACAGTGCGGCCTTTGTGTGCCCTGCTGGCCAGGCTGCCACGGAACCGCCCGGGCACAAAGGCGCTTTGACGGGGACTCGTTAGCATTCAGGGCCCCGCGCGCCCCACTGCCAGCGCGGCCCCCACCGCCCACAGCACCCTGGCCTCCCAGGCCGGCAGCGGGGCTTCAACTCGGGCCCGCACCCCCAGGTCCTCCTCAGCCCCACCTCGTGCCCCGAGATCTTCCTCATCCTTCTCTGTGCCCCCAGATCCTTCTCCATCCTCCTTTGTACCCCCAGATCCTCCTCCATCCCCCCAGATCCTCCTCATCCTTCCTGGTGCTCCCAGATCCTTCTCCATCCTCCTTTGTGCTCCCAAATCCTCCTCCTCTGTACCCCCAGATCCTCCTCATCCTCCCTTGTGCCCCCAGATCCTTCTCCATCCTCCCCTGTGCCCCTAGATCTTCCTCATCCTCCCTGGTGCTCCCAGATCCTCCTCCATCCCCCCAGATCCTCCTCATCCTCCCCTGTGCCCAGGAGATGCTCGGGGGGGCCATGGGGCAATGGGGTCCCCAACCTCCCCCAGCCCTAGGGGAATACCCCAGAATTAGGATTTTTAGGGTTTTCCCCCCAGGTGCCTCCCCCCCCCCCCCCCACCTCATCAGCCCTTGGCGGAAGACGCAGATTGGGGTGAAAAAGCCCTGATTTGGGCCCTTTTTGAGCTCCAACGGGGCCAGGAGCAGGGGGGCTCCCCCGGGACCCCCCACGGCGCCAGCGCAGCCGATGGGGACGATAAGGGCCACAGGAGAAGCCGGCGCAGAACCGGGAACCGCGGCCCTGGTGACCCCATTAACCTAGAGCCTCGTTAACCCCCAGGCAGATTAACCCAGAGCCGGGATAACCCACAGGTAACCCACACCAGTTTAACCAGCAACAGGGTTATCCTCTCATGCAGTCGACCCACAGCTCGGATCACCCGCAGCCGCCAGAACCCACTGTGGCTAATCTGCAGCCACACAATCCTCATCCCGGCTAATCCCACACGGCTAATCTGAGGCTTCGTTAACCCACAGCCCCAATAATCCCGTGGGACTAACCTGCAGCCCTTAACCCACAGCCCAGTTCATCTGTGATCCAGTTAACCCACAGCCCAGTTCACCTGCAGATCCAGTTAACCCACAGCCCAGTTCACCTGCAGATCCAGTTAACCCACAGCCCAGTTCACCTGCAGATCCAGTTAACCCACAGCCCAGTTCACCTGCAGATCCAGTTAACCCACAGCCCAGTTCACCTGCAGATCCAGTTAACCCACAGCCCAGTTCACCTGCAGATCCAGTTAACCCACAGCCCAGTTCACCTGCAGATCCAGTTAACCCAGAACCCAGTTCACCTGCAGATCCAGTTAAGCATTGAACCCAGAGCCCAGCAGGTCCCTACTCTCCCCCCACCCCAAGGGGACCCCAAATGCCTTTGGGACACCTGGTCCTGGGGGTGCTGAGCCCAGGGGGGTTGGGGGGCTCGGGGGGGGCTCTAACCTCTCCAGCACCTGCTGAGGCCTCTCGGCATCGTTACAAGGTTGGGGGGGGGGGGAGTCAAGGACCTCCCCGTGACCCCTGGGCCCCCCGAGCCCTGCGACTGGCAATGGGGGAACAGGGAGTGGGGGGAGACAGGGACTTGGGGACATGGGGGGGACAGGGAAAGGAGAAGATGGGGGCACATGAAAATGGGAACTTGGGGATCCGGGGAAAATGGGGACTCGGGAAAATGGGGACTCGGGGGGCGGAGGGATACGAGGACCCCGGGACATGCTGAGTGGGAAATTGGGGCTCCAGGGACAGGGAGACACGGGCTCCAGGGATATGGGGACACGGAGACGTGAGGTTATGGGGATGTGGGGAGAAGGGGGGGGCAGGGGGCGTTGGGGTCACTGTGAGGGTTGGGGGGACACGGGGACGTGGGGCTGGAGGAATGGGGGGTGCGGGAGGCACAGGACGTGGCTCTTTGGGGGGACACGGGGCTCATAGGGCTCACGGGACGTGGGGGGCAGGGGGCATAGCGCTCCGGGTCGGGGGGCTCCGGGGATTTGGGGTGCAGGAGACGCGGGGATGGGGGAGACATGGGGCTGCAGGGATGGGGGGACTTGGGGGACAGAGTGATTTGGGGGACATGAGATTTGGGCTGCAGGGACACAGGCAGGAGGGTCCACGAGGACACAGGGACGTGGGGTGCAGGGGAGGTGGGGGCTCTGGGGATTTGGGGTGCAGGAGACGCGGGGATGGGGGAGACATGGGGCTGCAGGGATGGGGGGACTTGGGGGACAGAGGGATTTGGGGGACATGAGATTGGGGCTGCAGGGACAGAGGGCTGTGGGGGACACGGGGCTGAGGGGGCCAGGGAGCTGCAGGGCTCCCTGGATTTGGGGGGGCCAGGAGGTTCGGGGGTGGGGGGTGTGCGGGCCTCGGGGGTCCCCGGCCCCCCCTTACCTTGCTGTGGGGAGACTCGGGGTCCCGGCTGAGCTCTGCCGCCGCCCCCAGCGCTTTATGCCGGGAGAGGGACGGCAGAGCCCCCCCCACACCCCCCACCCCCCCCGCGGGAGGGAGGGAGGGGAGGGGGACGGGGAGGGGGGGGCGGGGCCGCCGGGGGCGGGGGGGGGCGGGGGCACCCGCTTGGAAAACCTGCCGTCCCGGGACACCTCACCGGGGGGGGGAGGGGGGGCTGGGGGCTCCATCCGCAGGGACACCCCCCCCCCCCCCCCCCCCAGGGTCGTTCCCAGGGCACAAAAGCAGCTTTGTCGGGATGGGGGGGGGGAACCAAGGGGCTTGGGCTAACGAGAGAGGGCGCTGGGCTAGTGGCGGAACTGGGGCTGGGTTGAGGGGGGCACTGGGCTACTGATGGGGGATGCTGGGCTAGTGAGGGGAGGCTCTGTGTTAATGATAGAGGCCCTGGGCTAGTGGGGGGGGGCACTGGGCTAGTGACGGAAGGGGCTGGGCTAGTGAGGGGAGGCTCTGTCTTAATGGTAGAGGTCCTGGGCTAGTGATAAGGGAGAGCTGGGCTAGTGAAGGGGGGCACTGGGCTAGTGAGGGGAGGCTCTGTGTTAATGATATAAGCCGTGGGCTAGTGATGGGGGATGCTGGGCTAGTGAGAGTGGGGTCTGTGTTCATGAGAGAGGCCCTGGGCTGGTGGGGGGGGCACTGGGCTAGTGATGGGGGATGCTGGGCTAGTGAGGGGAGGCTCTGTGTTAATGAGAGAGGCCCTGGGCTAGTTGGGGGGGACACTGGGCTAGTGATGTAGGAGGCTGGACTAGTGACAGAGGAGAGTGAGTAGTGATGGGAGCTCTGTGTTCATGAGAGAGGCCCTGGGCTAGCGACGGGGGGACACTAGGCTAGTGATGGGGGTGGCCCCAGGCTTGTGATGGGGACATTGGACTAGCGATGGAGTGTGCTGGGCTAGCGAGAGTAGGGACTGTGTTACTGATAGAGGCCCTGGGCTAGCGAGGAGGGAGTCCTGGGCTAGTGAAGGGTACGTTGGGCTAGTGAGGGTGGGCTCTGTGTTACTGATAGAGGCTCCGAGCTAGTGAGGAGGTGACACTGGGCTAGTGAGGGAGGGGGTTGAGCGGAGAGGGTGTCCGTGGGCCAGTGGCCGTGTCTGTGGGCCAGTGGCCGTGTCCCAGGGGCCAGTGGCCGTGCCCATGGGCTGGCGCCAGTGTCCCTGGTCCAGTGTCAGGGTCCCGGGGGCCAGTGGTGGTCTCCGTGGCCTAGTGACAGTGTCCCAGGGGCTAGTGCCAGCGTCCGTGGGCTAGCGTTGGTGTCCTTGGGGGTAGTGGCGGTGCCTGTGGGCCAGTGTCGGTGTTCCTGGGCCAGTGCCCGTGGCCGTGGGCCAGCGGCCATGGCCTTGGGCCCGTGTCACTGTCCTGGGGGCCGTGGACCAGTGTCGGTGCCCATGGGCCGGAGTGGCCGTGTCCACGGGCCAGCGGTGGCATCCCCGGTGCAGTGCCTGTGGGCTGGTGTCAGTGTCCCGTGGGCCAGCGGTCACGTCTGTGGGCTAGTGAGTGTGTCCGTGGGCTGGTGTCGGTGTCCCCGGTCCAGCGACTGTGCCCGTTGGCCAGCAGCGGTGTCTGTGGGCCAGTGGCCGTGCCCGTGGGCTAGTGGCGGTGTCCCTGGTCCAGTGGCCGTGCCCGTGGGCTAGTGGTGGTGTCTGTGGGCCAGTGGCCGTGCCCGTGGGCTAGTGGCGGTGTCCCTGGTCCAGTGGCCGTGCCCGTGGGCTAGTGGCGGTGTCCCTGGTCCAGTGGCCGTGTCCGTGGGCTAGTGGCCGTGTCCCATGGACCAGTGTCGGTGTCCCTGGTCCAGTGCCCGAGGGCTAGTGGTGGTGCCCGTGGGCCAATGCTGGTGTCCTCGGTCCAGTGGGCCGGTGGCCGTGTCTGTGGCCTGGTGTGGGTGTCCCTGGTCCATTGGCTGTGTCCGTGGGCTAGCGAGGGTGTCCGCAGACCAGTGGTGGTGCCCGTGGGCTGGTGTCAGTGTCCCGTGGGCCAGTGGCTGTGTCCGAGGGCTGGTGTTGATGTCCCTGGGCCGGTGTCCTGGGCCGGTGTCGGTGCCCGTGGGCCGGTGTCCCTGGTCCAATGGCCGTTTCCGTGGGCTAGTGAGGATGTCCATGGGCTAGCGTCGGCGCCCGTGGGCCAGTGTGGGTGTCCCTGGTCCAGTGCCCGTGGTGGGTGTTGTGTTGGGGGTGCTGGGGGTGCTGGGGGTGCTGGGGGTGCTGGGGGGCGGCCCCCGCTCATGGTACTGGGGTATTTTTAGCGTCTCTCTCCCGGTTGGGCGGTTGCCGGGGAACAGCGGGAACGCGGGGGGGGGGGATGGGGATGGGGGGTGAGGGTGAGGGGGGGGACACGGCGCCGGCAACCGGGAGCGACACCGGGAGCGACACCGGGAGCAGCAGCATCAATCGGGATCGACCCCCAAAGCGCAGGGGGACGCGCGACAACTGCGCCATGAGCGCAGCGCGAGGAGGAGAGAGGTGAGGGGGGACGGGGGGGGGCAAAGGGGGGACAAAGGGGGGACCTCAGCACCGGGGGGGGCAGCGAGGGGGGGTGGGGGGGGCAGGGGGAGCAGGGAGAGGAGGGGGGGGCCACGGGGGGGGGCAGAGAGGAGAGGGGGAGAAGGGGTCGGGGTGGGGGGAGCAGAGCTGGGGGGAAGCAGGAGGAGGAATGGGGGACATGGGGGTGGGGGAGCACGTTTGGGGGGCACTGAGGGGTGGGGGAGAAGGGAGGGGGGAGTCTTGGGGGGGGAGCAGCCCTGGGGGAAACAGGGGGGGTTAGAGTTGGGGGGGGGATATGGAGAGGTAGGGGGAGTAGAGCTTGGGAGAGGAGGGAGGATCTGGGGGCACATGGGGGGCACTGAGGGGAGGGGAAGGAGGGGGGTACATGGGGGGATATGGGGGGATATGGGGGGGGAGCAGGGAGAGGAGGGGGGGCTGGGGGGCATATGGGGGGCAGAGAGGGGAGGGGGGCAGATGGGGGGCAGTAAGGGGGGGAATATGGGGGGCAGCAGGGAGAGGAGGGGGGGCTGGGGGGGGCAGAAAGGGGAGGGGGAGAATGGGGGGGGAGAATGGGGGGGTCACGGTTGGGGAGCAGAGGGGGGAATGGGAATGGGGGGGGGCACCAAGAAGTGGGGCTGGGGGGGGGGGGGGGTTGCACTCCTGTGCTTCACTTTCCCCACCTTCACCACCTTCACACCCCCCCCTCCAGCTCCATCCCAGTCCCCCCAGTTTGGACGATGGGTGGGGGCCACGTGGTGCCATTAACCCCTTCTCTCCCTCCCTCCCTCCCGCAGCCTGTGAAGGGCGATGGCGCAGGACAACGCGGCCTTCTCCGAGGTCCCCGAGGGGGGGGTCCCCGGCGAGAAAACGCCGCCGCGGCCGAAGCCCCCCCCGGCCCCGGTGCCCCCGCGTCGCCGCTCGCCCGGCGCCCGCAAGCGCCAGCGCTACGTGGAGAAGGACGGCAAGTGCAACGTGCAACACGGCAACGTGCGGGAGACCTACCGCTACCTCACCGACATCTTCACCACCCTGGTGGACCTCAAGTGGCGCTTCAGCCTCCTGGTCTTCATCCTGGCCTACGCCGTCACCTGGCTCTTCTTCGGCCTCATCTGGTGGTTCATCGCCTACTGCCGCGGAGACCTGGAGCACCTGGAGGACCACGCCTGGACGCCCTGCGTCAACAACCTCAACGGCTTCGTCTCCGCCTTCCTCTTCTCCATCGAGACGGAGACCACCATCGGCTACGGCCACCGCGTCATCACCGACAAGTGCCCGGAGGGCATCGTGCTGCTGCTGCTGCAGGCCATCCTGGGCTCCATGGTCAACGCCTTCATGGTGGGCTGCATGTTCGTCAAGATCTCGCAGCCCAACAAGCGAGCCGAGACCCTGGTCTTCTCGTCCCACGCGGTGGTCTCCCTGCGGGACGACCGCCTCTGCCTGATGTTCCGCGTGGGCGACCTGCGCGACTCGCACATCGTGGAGGCCTCCATCCGCGCCAAGCTCATCAAGTCCAAGCAGACACAGGAGGGCGAGTTCATCCCCCTGGACCAGACCGACCTGAGCGTGGGCTTCGAGACGGGCGACGACCGCCTCTTCCTCGTCTCGCCCCTCATCATCAGCCACGAGATCGACGAGCGCAGCCCCTTCTGGGACGTCTCGCGGCACCAGCTGGAGAAGGACGACTTCGAGATCGTCGTCATCCTCGAGGGGATGGTGGAGGCCACAGGTAACCGGGGCGCTTGGGGACACCACATCTCCATGGGTACAACTCCATGGCGACATCCCACCTCTCTGGAGTCACCTCTGTGGGAATCTCTCATATCCATGGGGACATGTATCGCCTCGAGGCCATCTCCATGGGGACATCTCGCCTCCGTGGGGACATCCCACCCCTCTGGAGTAACCTCCATGGGGATCTCTCACCTCCATGGGGACATCCACCACCTTGAGGCCATCTCCATGGGGACATCTCGCCTCCACGGGGACATGTCCATGGGGACATCTTACCCTCACAGGGGGTTCCTGCCTGCTCCTGGCTGGGAGGTGACCCCAAATCCCTTCTGACCCCTAATCTCAGCCTGGATGGGGAGATGTCCAGCTCTGGGGGTGCCCCCTACACTGAGTTCAGCCCATTTTGGGGTGTCCCATGCATTGGGTGGCTCAGAGGGGTGGGTGCCCAGCTCTGGGGTTGCCCCCTACACTGAGTTCAGCCCATTTTGGGGTTCCCCATGCCCTGGGTGGCTCAGAGGGGTGGGTGCCGGGCTCCGTGGGGCTGAGGGTGCCGTCGCGGGCCTGGTTCCGGGCGCAGGGATGACGTGCCAGGCGCGGAGCTCGTACCTGGCGGACGAGGTGCTGTGGGGTCACCGGTTCACGCCGCTGCTGAGCCTGGAGGAAGGCTTCTACGAGGTGGACTACGGCAGCTTCCACCAGACGGTGCCGGTGCCCACCCCGGCCTGCAGCGCCCGGCAGTTGGCAGCGGCCGCCGCTCGCCGCGACGCGCACCTCTACTGGTCCATCCCCAGCCGCCTGGACCAGCCGCTGGAGGAGGTGGCCACGGGGGGCGGAGGGGGGGACCCCGAAACCCCCCGGCAGCGCAACGGCTCCCTGGCCAGCCCCGAGGAGCGGTGACGGGCACCTCCACCGTGGCTTTTAATAAACTCCCTCGTCCCCTCGCTGTGGCCTGTGAACGGG
>JAUMJK010002042.1:0-121952 GCA_033558105.1 Coccyzus lansbergi
AACAAACAAAAAATGAGACACACACGCACACATTGCAGAAAAAAAAGATACCCTGCTGAATGAGAAAATCAGGGTTTGGGAGCACCCTGGGATTGCTCCAACCTCATGCAGGGAATGGGACAGGAATTTTGATGGGAATGGTTGGACTCGATGATCCGATGGGTCTCTTCCAACCTGGTGATTCTATGATTCTATGGGATGTCCCATGGCTGCCACAGGAGGTTTATGGAGAGGGTGTGGGGCTGAGGCAGCAGAGATCAGGAGGACCCTGATGCTCCTCGTGTGGGTTTGAAAATCAGCAAAAGGCTCAGCCAGCCCCTTGCTCGAAGGCAGTCATAGAGTCATAGAACATAGAATCATAGAACAACCAGGTTGGAAGGGACCCATCGGATCATCTAGTCCAACCATTCCTATCAAACACTAAACCAAGTCCCTCAGGACCTCATCCACTCGTCCCTTAAACACCTCCAGTCGGTGGTGTTGCCGTGGGAGAGGAGCACTGTCAGCCCCTCTGGCCACGCAAGGAGGCAAAATGCTGGAGCAGAACTGAAAAAGTCCTCTCTGAGGAGGGCTTCACCCTTTTTTGACTCCTTTTTTTTCACCTTTACTAGGGCTGAGCTCAGCTGTATCACTTTACCTGATGCAGGTAGAGGCTTTGAATCCCTGGCAGGCTCTGGAGCTTCCCAACAGCGTAGATGTTCTGCCGGTCCAAGCGGAGGGTTGAGGGAGGCGGCAGGTCAATGGATCTGAAGGAAAAGGGATGCTCGGGGGGTTCCGTATGCCCCTGACACCCTCCCTGAAGCCTGGGGGGTGGAGGTGGGCTCTGAGCATCCCCTCACCTGCTCTCTGGGCTTTGGGGCTCCCCCAGGTTCCTGATAGTGGGGAGGCTGTCAGAGAGGGTCACCCCCAGGGATGTCTGCTCGCAGCCTGTGGGGAAACCAAGGTGAGTGGGGTCCCCATATGCCCTGACACCTGAGCAGCCCCCACAGTGGTTCCCTCACCCCCAGGCAGGGTCTCCGCCTGCCCAGCCATGGCAGGAGGGTGCTTCAGGTCCTCGTCTCCTCCTTGAGCTCCCTGGTGGGTGCGCGGTGGGCGCTGGGCTGGCCCTGCAGGGCTCTGCGGCAGGGACCGGGCTGGGGCGATGGGGGGCAGGAACCTGCGGGCTGGGGTGGGCAGTGAGGGCGTCAGTGCTGGGTCCCCTGTGTGGGGCTGAGGGACCCCAGAGTCTGCGGGGACCATGGGGCTGGGATCTCCAGGCAGCGAGGGGGTGCTGGAGGGTGCAGAAACCCTCGGCTGGGACTGGGGGGAGGTCACTGGGATCAAGTCCTTGAGGCTGGATGGGGCAGAACCCCCTGGGTTGGGACTGGGGGGGTCACTGGGACCAAGTTCTTGGGGCTGGACGATGCGGAACCCCCTGGGCTGGGACTGGGGGGGTCACTGGGGCTGGGTCCTTGGGGCTGGATGGTGCAGAGCCCCCTGAGCTGGGACTGCAGGGGTCACTGGGGCTGGGTCCTTGGGGCTGGGGACGCAGAAACTCCTGGGCTGTGATGGGGGGGGTCACTGGGACCAGGTCCCTGGAGATAGACCTCAGGGCTGGGGGAAGGAAGGGGTCACTAGGACCAGGCTCTTGGGGGCTGGGATGGGAGCAGGTCACAGAAACCAAGTCCCTGGGTGCTGGGGGGGCACAGAGACCCCTAGGCTGGGGTTGGGGGGGGCACTGGAACCAGGCCCTTTGGCTGGGGGGAGGTCACCAGGACCAGGTCCTTGGGAGTTCGGGGTGCAGAGCCCCCCTGGATGGGACAAGAGGGGTCACCGGGACCAGCCCAACAGGGCAAGGGGTGTCACTGGGCCTGGGTCCCCGGGGCTGGGGTCACAAGGCGCCCCCGGCAGGGCCGCAGGCCGCGGCGTCCCCGTTGCTAGGAGACGGGAGGGACCGGAAGGGACGGGGCGGGCTCCGCCGCCTTCCCAGAGGGCTTTGGGCTGCAACGGCCGGTTCCTCCGCCTTCCCATAGGGCTTTGCGCCGCGGCCAAGATGGCGGCGCTGAAAGGGGGCGGTGGGGCGCTATGGCGGCACGGTCAGCGCTCCTCACCGGGGCTGGGTGGCTCTACGGAGCTGGGGACGGGGCTGGGTGGCTCTACGGGGCTCGGGACGGGGCTGGGCGGCTCTACGGGGCTCGGGACGGGGCTGGGCGGCGGGGTCGGGCATGTGTGCAGCCCAGCCTTGCCTGACCTGGCCTTCTCCGGGTCCCAATGCCCACCCCCGGGCCCCTCTGCCCAGCCCCGGGTCCCACTGCCCACCTCCCGGGTCCCACTGCCCACCTCCCGGGTCCCACTGCCCACCTCCCGGGTCCCAATGCCCACCCCCGAGTCCCAATGCCCACCCCCCGGGTCCCAGTGCCCACCTCCCGGGTCCCAATGCCCACCCCCGAGTCCCACTGCCCACCCCCCGGGTCCCACTGCCCACCCCCCGGGTCCCACTGCCCACCCCCCGGGTCCCAATGCCCACCCCCCGGGTCCCAGTGCCCACCCCCCGGGTCCCAATGCCCACCTCCCGGGTCCCAATGCCCACCCCTGGGCGCCTCTGCTCACCCCCGGGTCCCAGTGCCCACCCCCGGGTCCCAATGCCGTCCCGTTCTCGTCCCCCTCTCCCCTTCCCTCCCCCTTCCCCGGTCCCGTTCTCCCCCTTCCCCAGCCCCGTCCTCGCCCCCCACCGGCCCCACTGCCCTCCCATTCTCTCCCCCAGTCCCCTCTCCGCCTGGGCTCCTCTCCCCTCCAGCTCCCCGACCCCGGGTCCTGCCCCCCCCACCAGTGCCAGCCCTGAGCTGGGCACAAGCCTGTCCTCAAGCTCCGCCAGGGGAGATTTAGGCTGGAGATTAGGAGGAAGCTTTTCACGCAGAGGGTCATTGGGCATTGGAATAGGCTGCCCAGGGAGGTGGTTGATTCCCCTTCCCTGGAGGTGTTTAAGGGACGGGTGGATGAGGTCTTGAGGGACTTGGTTTAGTGTTTGATAGGAATGGTTGGACTCGATGATCCGATGGATCTCTTCCAACCTGGTTGTTCTGTGATTGTATGAGTGCCGCCCGTGTCCCCTCTGTCCTCAGGCTGGCTGCCCGCCCTGCAGCTCGTCCGCCACAGCTCCAAGGCCGTCACCCGGCACTGGAAAGCCATGCACTTCCAGCGCCAGAAGCTGATGGCTGTGACCGAGTACCTGCCCCCGCGGCCGCTCATCCCGCCGCGCTGCCTGCCCCGCGCGCAGGAGACCCGACAGGAGGTAAATCCCGTGGCTGTTGGGAGACATCAGTGTCCGAGGAGCTTTTTGAGCCCTGGCTGTGATTTTCTCTGTGGGTTTAACAGAGGTTCTGCAGTCCCCACTGAGCCCTGGGACAGCTCTGTCCTGAGATTAGCACGTCTGGCCTCTTCATGAGGTGTTTGTGGTGGTTTTCATAGAATCGTCAGGTTGGAAGAGACCCACTGGATCATCCAGTCCAACCATTTCTATCAGTCACTAAACCATGTCCCTCAGCACCTCGTCCACTCGTCCCTTAAACCCCTCCAGGGAAGGGGAATCAACCCCCTCCCTGGGCAGCCTCTGACACTGCCCAGTCACCCTTTCCATGAAATAATTTTTCCTAATGTTCAGCCTAAACCTCCCCTGGTGGAGCTTGAGGCCATTCCCTCTCGTCCTGTCCCTTGGGAGAAGAGCCCAGCTCCCTCCTCTTCACAACCTCCTCTCAGGTAGTTGCAGAGAGCAATGAGGTCTCCCCTCAGCCTCCACTTCTCCAGGATAAACACCCCCAGCTCTCTCAGCCGCTCCTCATAGGGCCTGTTCTCCAGCCCCTTCTCCAGCTTCGTTGCTCTTCTCTGGACTCGCTCCAGAGCCTCAACATCCTTCTTGTGGTGAAGGGCCCACAACTGAGCCCAGGATTCAAGGAGAGATCTGACGTTGGGGGTGGCTGGGAGAGGCACCAGCTGGTAGGGAAGCGCTGGAGACCCGTTGTGTCCCCCTCCCCGGCAGCAGATCCGTTTGCAGGGTTGGAACTGGAGGAGGCAGCAGCTGTTGCTCCTTCCCCTGCATCCGCATTGCTGTTCGCTCCCTGCAGGACAACGGTTACGCTCGGCTGTTGCGGCGGCAGGTGGAGGAGGTGTTCCGGGAGAACCGGATGATCGCTGTGTGTCAGTACAACTCCATGCCTGGTGAGGATGTGGTGATGATGAAGCACTACCTCCGCAAGCACAACATCGAGGTCAAGTTCTTCCTCAACGAGGTAGGGGCAGGGGCGGAGAGCAGGCAGGGGTGTGGGGATGATGAGGTGAAAATCATAGAATCATAGAACAACAAGGTTGGAAGGGACTCATCGGATCTTCTAGTCCAACCATTCCTATCCAACACTAAACCATGTCCCTCAAGACCTCATCTACCCATCCCTTAAACACCTCCAGGGAAGGGGAATCAACCATCTCCCTGGGCAGCCTATTCCAATGCCCAGTGACCCTCTGTGTGAAAAACTTCCTCCTAATCTCCAGCCTAAATCTCCCCTGGTGGAGCTTGAGGCCATTCCCTCTTGTCCTGTCCCCTGTCCCTTGGGAGAAGAGCCCAGCTCCCTCCTCTCTACAACCTCCCTTCAGGTAGTTGGAGAGAGCAATGCGGTCTCCTCTCAGCCTCCTCTTCTCCAGGATAAACACCCCCAGCTCTCTCAGCCACTCCTCATAGGGCCTGTTCTCCAGCCCCTTCACCAGCCTCGTTGCTCTTCTCTCGACTCACTCCAGAGCCTCAACATCCTTCTTGTGGTGAGAGGCCCACAACTGAACACAGGATTCAAGGAGCGGCCTCACCAGTGCTGAGTCCAGAGGGAGAATCACCTCCCTGGCCCTGCTGGTCACACCATTTCTGATCCAAGCCAAGATGCCATTGGCCTTCTTGGCCACCTGGACACACTGCTGGCTCATGGTCAGTCGCTGTCGACCAACACCCCCAGGCCCCTCTCCTCCTGGCAGTTTCCAACCAGGCTTCTCCCAGTCTGTAGCTCTGCATAGGGTTGTTGTGCCCCAAGTGCAGGACCCGGCATTTGGCCGTGTTAAACCTCATCCCATTGGACACTGCCCAGTCCAATCAGCCTTTGTGTGCTCCCTGCGGTGTTTTGAGAGCTCTCTCTCTCTTCCCCAGATTGTCCGACCGGTGCTGTCGCAATCCAAATACAAGAACCTGCTCCCTCTCTTCGTGGGGCGCAATGTGCTGCTGGTGAGCCGGGAGACGAAGGCCAAGGAGATGCTGCGGGTGCTGAAGGGAGTTCCACAAGTCAACCTTCTGGGTGAGCGACTTCCCTGCATCACTATTCGCTTGCGTGGGCCTGGGGGCTCTCATCTGGCTCTGGGGAGAGGAGCTTCTTCCAGCAGGATCCATGCCGGGGTCTGTGGGATCCCTTGAAGTGAAGGGAAGGTTGGCAAGGGGCAGGCGTCCTTCTTCTCCTGTCCATGAGTATGAGTGCTCTTCCCTGCCCCCTGGTGCGTGTGTGGGTGCTCTTCCCTGCCTCTCTTTGTACCGTGAGAGTCCTTCCCACCTCTCCATGCAGACAGGAGTCCTCCCACCCTTTCCATGAAAATTTTTTTCCTAATGTTCAGCCTAACAGTAGTGTACAGGGCAGGCTAGTGTGCCAAGGGGCTCAGCTGGGCTCAGCAGCCCCATATGCCATCGGTGTCACAAGCTCACAGATCTCTGCCTTGGGGCTGGGGGGAAATCTTGGCTTGGATCAGACATGGTGTGACCAGCAGGGCCAGGGAGGTTCTTCTCCCTCGGGACTCAGCACTGGTGAGACTGCTCCTCGAATCCTGTGTTCAGTTGTGGGCCCCTCAGCACAAGAAGGATGTTGAGGCTCTGGAGAGAGTCCAGAGAAGAGCAACAAGGCTGGGGAAGGGGCTGGAGAAGAAGAGGAGTGGCTGAGAGAGCTGGAGGTGTTTGTCCTGGAGAAGAGGAGGCTGAGGGGAGACCTCATTGCTCTCTGCAACTCCCTTAGAGGAGGTTGTGGAGAGGAGGGAGCTGGGCTCTTCTCCCAAGGGACAGGACAAGAGGGAATGGCCTCAAGCTTCACCAGGGGAGGTTCAGGCTGAACATTAGGAAAAAAATTTTAATGGAAAGTGTCATTGGGCACTGGTGGAGGCTGCCCAGGGAGGGGGTTGATTCCCCTTCCCTGGAGGGGTTTAAGGGACGGGTGGACGAGGTGCTGAGGGACATGGGTTAGTAATTGATGGGAATGGTTGGACTCAATGATCCGATGGGTTTTTTCCAACCTGGTGATTCTCTGATTCTCTCCCCAGGCGCCTGCATCGACGACACCATCCTGAGCAGGAAGGGAGTGGAGAACTTTGCCCGGCTGCCCCCGCTGGAGGCCGCCCAGGGGCAGACAGCGGGTGCCCTGGCGCTCCTGCCCTCCCAGACGTCCTCCCTGCTCCAACGCGGCTCTGTGTACCTCACGGCTCTCCTGGATCGACACATCCAGCAGCTTCAGGCAGCGGAGATGGGGAGCCCGTCTGAACCCAACCCACCTCAAAGCTCGAGCGATCGCTGATGCTGGCTCCAAGCTGGGCCTGGGAGTCATCTCCTTCCTGGGCTGCAGTGATCAGGGATGGAAAGTGGCTCTGTGAAAGGAGACTGTGATGGGACTGAGGGTCCTGAGTGTCGCCAGCCCTGTTGGAGAGCCCTTCCCTTTGCTCCCTGCACCCATGGAACTCGCAAACATCCTGGATTTTTCTTTTTGGGGCTGTGCATAGAAATCGCTGTTATCAGCTGGAGTGTGGTGGGAGCCGTGGCAGGGCTGGTGGGGAGGGGATCCAATGCCTTGAGCCCCTGCGCCCTCTGGAAATGGAGAGCGAGGCAGAGCGAGATCTAACATCCGTGGAATCGCCATTAAAGAGCTGTGTGTGGCGGTGGAGACGCCGGAACCCTCGTCTTGGATTTGGGGAATGGGGAGGGGGAGTTCCTGCCCCTCGGTGCTGTGGAGAGAGGTTGGGGGTGTCTGGGAGTTGGAGCAGGGTGGGACTTAGGGGTGAGTGAGGGGAAGCCTGTGGGTGCTGCCTCTCCTGAGGTTCCCCCTGGATTCCCACTGAACCTCTCCTGAGGTTCCCCTGGATTCTCGCTTTTCCCAAGAGCTGGAGAGGGGAGCAGGGAGAGCCAAAATGTCACTGGTGAGACTGTTCCTCAAATCCTGGGGTCAGTTCAACTACCCTGAGCAGCTCCAGACTAGGAGAAGTCTGTCTGGAAACTGACTGGAGGAGAAGGACCTAGGGGTGTTGGTTGACAGTGACTGACCATGAGGCAGCAGTGGCCCAGGTGGCCAAGAAGGCCAATGGCATCTTGGCTTGGATCAGACACGGTGTGACCAGCAGGGCCAGGGAGGTGATTCTCCCTCTGGACTCAGCACTGGTGAGGCTGCTCCTCAAATCCTGTGTTCAGTTCTGGGCCCCTCAGCACAAGAATCATAGAACAACCAGGTTGGAAGGGACCCATCGGATCATCGAGTCCAACCATTCCTATCAAACACTAAACCAAGTCCCTCAGGACCTCATCCACCCGTCCCTTAAACACCTCCAGGGAAGGTGAATCAACCACCTCCCTGGGCAGCCTATTCCAATGCCCAATGACCCTCTGTGTGGAAAAACTTCCTCCTAATCTCCAGCCTAAATCTCCCCTGGTGGAGCTTGAGGCCATTCCCTCTTGTCCTGTCCCCTGTCCCTTGGGAGAAGAGCCCAGCTCCCTCCTCTCTACAACCTCCTTTCAGGGAGTTGGAGAGAGTAACGAGGTCTCCTCTCAGCCTCCTCTTCTCCAGGATAAACACCCCCAGCTCTCTCAGCCGCTCCTCATAGGGCCTGTTCTCCAGCCCCTTCACCAGCTTCTTTGCTCTTCTCTCGACTCACTCCAGAGCCTCAACCTTCTTCTTGTGCTGAGGGGCCCAGAACTGAACACAGGATTCAAGGAGCGGCCTCACCAGTGCTGAGTCCAGAGGGAGAATCACCTCCCTGGCCCTGCTGGTCACACCATTTCTGATCCAAGCCAGGATGCCATTGGCCTTCTTGGCCACCTGGGCACACTGCTGGCTCATGGTCAGAAGAAGGATGTTGAGGCTCTGGAGCGAGTCCAGAGAAGAGCAATGAAGCTGGGGAAGGGGTTGGAGAACAGGCCCTATGAGGAGCATCTGAGAGAGCTGGGGGGGTTATCCTGGAGAAGAGGAGGCTGAGGGGAGACCTCATTGCTCTCTGCAACTACCTGAGAGGAGGTTGTGGAGAGGAGGGAGCTGGGCCCCTCTCCCAGGGGACAGGACAAGAGGGAATGGCCTCAAGCTCCACCAGGGGAGATTTAGGCTGGAGATTAGGAGGAAGTTTTTCATGGAAAGGCTCATTGGGCAGTGTCAGAGGCTGCCCAGGGAGGGGGTTGAGTCACCTTGAGTGGGTCTAAGGGACGGGTGGACGAGGTGCTGAGGGACATGGGTCAGTGCTTGATGGGAATGGTTGGACTGGGTGATGCGGTTGGTCTCTTCCAAGCTGGTGATGCTCTGAACGACCCTCCCTGCCTTTTTCCCATGGGGTCGATCCCCCCTTTTCGCCGGGAAGGGAGCTGGGGGGGTGTCGGGCTGGCTCGGGTCCTCCACGGAGCAGGGGGCAGAGCCGAGCGCCTCCCGGTGCCGCCTCCTCCCGTTCCGCTTCCTGCAGCCTGGCATCAGGATGCTGCCGGTGTCGGTGCCGCCGCTCGCCCAGGTGAGCCCACGACCGGGAAGGGGGGAGGTCCCACCCCCGAGACCCCTCCCTGCAGCCCCTCCGGGACACCCCCCCCCCCGAGCATCCTCCGCCCGTCGCGGCAGGGATGCTCCTTCCTTGGGCTGCGGTGCCGCCGTTATCCCGGGATAACCGCCGTGCCCGGGGGGGGGGGGGGTCCCCATCTCCCCCCTGCCTCAGTTTCCCCGTCCGATGCTTGAGAAGGAGGCGGAACAGCCTGCCGGGAGCGGGTGTTGGGGTTTAGGGGGAGCAACTCCCTGGTTTGAGGGTGTCGGGATGGACCAGGACTGATCCCGGTCCCTTTTCTCCTGATCAGGGGATGCTGGGATGGACCAGGACTCATCCTGGTCTCTGTTTCCTGCATCAGGGGATGTCAGGACTGATCCTGGTCCTTTATCCCCATATCAGGCGGTGTCAGGATGGACTAGGACAGATCCCAGTCCCTTTTCCCCAGATTAGAGGATGTTGGGATGGACCAGGACATATCCCAGTCCCTTTTCCCCAGATCAGGGGATGCTGGGATGGACCAGGACTGATCCCAGTCCCTTTTCCCCAGATTAGAGGATGTTGGGATGGACCAGGACTGATCCCAGTCCCTTTTCCCCAGATCAGGGGATGCTGGGATGGACCAGGACTCATCCTGGTCTCTGTTCCCTGGATCAGGGAGTGTCAGAACTGATTGGCACTGATCCCAGTCCCTTTTCCCTGGATCAGGGGATGTCAGGACTGATACCGGTTCCTATTTCCCAGACCAGGGGGTGTCAGGATGGACCAGGACAGATCCCAGTCCCTTTTTTCCCAGATCAGGGGATCTTGGGATGGACCACAACTGATCCTGGTCTCTGTTCCCTAGATCAGGGGATGTCAGGACTGATCCTGACCCTTTTTCCCCATATCAGGGGGTGTCGGGATGGACCAGGACTGATCTCAGTCCCTGCTGGGATGTGCTGGGAATGATCCTGAGCTCTGGCCCCTGGAGCAGGGGGTGTCCCCAGGGTCCAGGACTGATCCCGAACTCTATTCCCAGATCACCTGCCTGGTTTGGGGCTGGCAGGATGGACCAGGACTGATCCCAGTCCTTTTCCCCACATCAGGGGGTATTGGGATGGACCAGGACTCATTCTGGTCTCTGTTCCCTGGATCAGAGGGTGTCAGGACTGACTGGGACTGATCCCAGTCCCTTTTCCCTGGATCAGGACATGTCAGGACTGATTCTGGTTTCTTTTTCCCAGACCAAGGGGTGCTGGGATGGACTAGGACAGATCCCATCCCTTTTCCCTGGATCAGGGGCTGTCAGGACTGATCCTGGTCCTTTTTCCTGGACCAGGGGGTGTCAGGATGGACCAGGACTGATCCCATCCCTTTTCCCCATATCAGGGGGTGCTGGGATGCACCAGGCCAGATCCCATCCCTTCTCCCCGTGCCCGCTGTGTGGCCGCCCCATGGCACGGAGCCCGTGTGGCACTGGACTCTGGACCCGCCAGGCGGGCAGAGGCGATAAGGCTGGGTGGGTCGAGGGCTCCATCCTGCGCAGGAGCTGCCGGGTCCCTTCTGGGGTGGCGGGGGGGGGAGCTGAGGGTGCCCAGGGTGATTCCTCCCCCCCCCCCCAACTTCTCGGGGTCTCTGTTGGGGCAGGAGAGCTGCAGGCAGGGTGGTTGATGCCCCCCCTTGGCGCTCACTCCTCGCAGCATCTCCCACCACCCGGACTGTGACGGCCAAGCTCGGACCCCCCAGGCTCCCCCAGCACAGGCAGGAGAGGTTGGGGGGGGGGGTCTTAGCCTTCCCCCCCCGGACACCCTCTCCGCTCACCAGCCATGGGCAGCCACGAGAAGGACCCATCGTCTCCGAAAAGAGCCCCGTCCCGCTCCAGCAGCACCGTGTCTTCCAAGCACAGCAGCGTTCAGCAGGTTTGGGGGCTCTGGGCTGGTGTCGGGGGGGCTCACTGGGACCCCAGTGGTGCCAGTGGGATGTTCTAGGGGGGGGGGGCTGAGATGCCTCAGAGGGGCTTCACCCCCACTTTGGGAAGGGTGAGAGAGGGATGCTCTATCCCCTAGGGTATCCCTGCTTGGGGATGAAGTGGGGAGCGCCCTGGGGACCCCCATGCTGATCCCTTCCCTGCCTGGGGGTGAAATAGGGAGCACCCAGGGACCCCCATGCTGATCCCTTCCCTGCCTGGGGGTGAAGAGGGGAGCACCATGGGCACCCCCATGCTGATCCCTTCCCTGCCTGGGGGTGAATGGCATCCTGGCTTGGATCAGAAATGGTGTGACCAGCAGGGCCAGGGAGGTGATTCTCCCTCTGGACTCAGCACTGGTGAGGCCGCTCCTTGAATCCTGTGTTCAGTTCTGGGCCCCTCAGCACAAGAAGGATGTTGAGGCTCTGGAGAGAGTCCAGAGAAGAGTCACAAAGCTGGTGAAGGGGCTGGAGAACAGGCCCTGTGAGGAGCGTCTGAGAGAGCTGGGGTTGTTTATCCTGGAGAAGAGGAGGCTGAGGGGAGACCTCATTGCTCTCTCCAAATACCTGAAAGAAGGTTGTAGAGAGGAGGGAGCTGGGCTTTTCTCCCAAGGGACAGGGGACAGGACGAGAGGGAATCGCCTCAAGTTCCACCAGGGGAGATTTAGGCTGGAGATTAGGAGGAAGTTTTTCACAGAAAGGGTCATTGGGCATTGGAATAGGCTGCCCAGGGAGGGGGTTGATTCCCCTTCCCTGGAGGTGTTTAAGGGACGGGTGGATGAGGTCTTGACAGACTTGGTTTAGTGTTTGATAGGAATGGTTGGACTCGATGATCCGATGGGTCTCTTCCAACCTGGTTGTTCTATGATTCTATGAAGTGGAGAGCGTCCAGGGACCCCCATGCTGATCCCTGTTTGATGGGAATGGTTGGACTCGATGATCCGGTGGGTCTCTTCCAACCTGGTGATTCTGTGTGTGATTCTGTTCCCCACAGGGTTCCGAGAGCTGGGAGGTGCTGGAGGAGCCGAGCGCGCGGGGCAGCCCTGGGCAGGAGCCACCGCGGCATGAGGGCTACCTGCTCAAGAAGAGAAAGTGGCCACTGAAGGGCTGGCACAAGGTAACGGGGACCCTCAGAGCCACCCGACTGGTCCTGGGCTCCATCCCGTCCTTGGGGTGATATCGTATCATAGAATCATAGAACAACCAGGTTGGAAGAGACCCATCGGATCATCAAGTCCAACCATTCCTATCAAACACTAACCCATGTTCCTCAGGACCTCATCTACCCGTCCCTTAAAGGGATCCATCTCTATCATAAATCCACATAGATCTGTAAAAAGACAAAGGCAAAAAATATAAACTCGAAGAGCAAACGGTATTTACAGGCAAACATGGGAACAATATACTGATTATATGTTATAATATATATTTTAGAGAGAGAGAGATGTTATGGTTGGACTCGATGATGTGGTGGGTCTCTTCCAACCTGGTGATTCAATGATTCTATAATATATATTATATTCTATGAGTCTATAATATATATTATATTCTATGATACCATAATATATATTATATTCTATGATTGTATAATATATATTATATATTATATTCTATGATTACTTGGTACAGAGCACACGCGTTTGAAGGACCTAAGTCTCATGGTTGGAGACTTAGAAGGATCTACGTATCATGGTTGGAGACTTAGAAGGATCTAAGTCTCATGGTTGGAGACTTGGAAGGATCTACGTCTCATGGTTGGAGACTTAGAAGGATCTAAGTCTCATGGTTGGAGACTTGGAAGGGTCTAAGTCTCATGGTTGGAGACTTGGAAGGGTCTAAGTCTTGTGGTTGGAGACTTAGAAGGATCTAAGTCTCACGGTTGGAGACTTAGAAGGATCTAAGTCTCGTGGTTGGAGACTTGGAAGGATCTAAGTCTCATGTTTGGAGACTTCGAAGGATCTGAGTCTCACGGTTGGAGACTTAGAAGGATCTAAGTCTCATGTTTGGAGACTTAGAAGGATCTAAGTCTTATGGTTGGACTTGATGATCCGGTGGGTCTCTTCCAACCTGGTGATTCTATGATTGATTCTGTGATTCGTCAAGTTTCCACTTAGTCCTACGTTAGGAAGTAATTTCTACGACAAGTTTGGACGAGGAGTCGAAAGGATAAACCAAGTCAAGTCGTAAATAAGTTGTAAAAGAAAGTATCATTGAGAAATAATATGTAGGATGTGAAAAACATCATCAGCCGTTGATGGGGATGGTTGGGCTCGAGGATCCAGTGGGTCTTTCCCAACCTGGTGATTCTATAATTCTATAATTTTATGATTTTACCCCCGTGATGTCCTTCTCCGTCCCCAGAGATACTTTGTGCTGGAAAACGGGATCCTGAAATACGCCACCACCCGCCAGGATGTGAGTGTGGGGCTGGGCCCCATCCACACAGACCCCATGGGACCCCCGGATCCCCGTGGGGTTTTGTGAGGGGGTCTTCCCCCCCAACCCTGTCCTTGACAGAGCTCCCCGGGCTCCCCCAGATCCTCAAGAGCAAACTGCACGGAGCCATCGATGTCCGTCAGTCGGTCATGTCCATCAACAAGAAGGCGCAGCGAGTGGACCTGGACACGGAGGACAACATCTACCACCTCAAGGTGCTGGAGATGGGGGGCTTGGATGAGGCTGGGGGCGTTGGGGTGTAAATTGAGGTGAGATCTTGGGGAGAAACATTTTGCTGGGAGGATGAGGAGGCCCTGGAACAGGTTGCCCCGAGCAGTGGTGGCTGCCCCATCCCTGGAGGGGTTCAAGGTCAGGCTGGATGGGGCTTGGAGCCCCTGATCCAGTGGGAGGTGTCCCTGCCCATGGCAGGGGTGGAACTGGATGGGCTTTGAGGTCCCTTCCAACCCAAACCATCCCGTGATTCCATCACTTTATCCCACAGATCAAGTCCCCGGAGCTCTTCTCCAGCTGGGTTCGCAGCCTCTGCTCCCACCACCGTGGCGCGAGGCCGGAGCTCTGTCCCGCGGGGAGGACCCCCCCCAGCACACAGGTGGGTGTGGATCTGCTGGAGGGCAGGGAGGCTCCAAAGGGATCTGAACAGGCTGGATCCATGGGCTGAGACCAATGGGATGAGGTTTAACAAGGCCAAATGCCGAGTCCTGCACTTGGGGCACAACAACCCTGAGCAGCTCCAGACTAAGAGAAGTCTGGCTGGAAACTAGAGAAGGACCTGGGGGTGTTGGTTGACAGTGACTGACCATGAGGCAGCAGTGGCCCAGGTGGCCAAGAAGGCCAATGGCATCTTGGCTTGGATCAGAAACAGTGTGACCAGCAGGTCCAGGGACGTTATTCTCCCTCTGGACTCAGCACTGGTGAGGCCGCTCCTTGAATCCTGTGTTCAGTTGTGGGCCCCTCAGCACAAGAAGGATGTTGAGGCTCTGGAGAGAGTCCAGAGAAGAGCAACGAAGCTAGGGAAGGGGCTGGAGAACAAGAGGAGGGTCTGAGAGAGCTGGGGGTGTTTCTCCTGAAGAAGAGGAGGCTGAGGGGAGAGCTCATTGCTCTCTACAACTCCCTGAAAGAAGGTTGTGGAGAGGAGGGAGCTGGGCTCTTCTCCCAAGGGACAGGACGAGAGGGAATGGCCTCAAGCTCCACCAGGGAAGGGTCAGGATGGACTTTAGGAGGAAGTTTTTCACACAAAGGGTCATTGGGCAGTGTCAGAGGCTGCTCAGGGAGGTGGTTGATTCCCCTTCCCTGGAGGATTTAAGGGGACGGGTGGACGAGGTGCTGAGGGACATGGGTTAGTGATTGATGGGAATGGTTGGACTCAATGATCCGGTGGGTCTCTTCCAACCTGGTGATTCTATGATTCTTTGACACTTTGGGGTGACCCTATGAGGCTGCTGGGGGCTCCTGACAGCCCCTTCTTCACTGCTGCAGGGCCCCTGGACACGGATCCTGCCCTCGGGCAGCGCCCCTGCCCTCTCCACCCTGGCACGGGACGAGGTGGGCGCGTGGCTGGAGGACAGCGAGGGGCTGGAGCGCTGCTCAGCCGGTGAGTGGGGGGCTTGGAGGTCTTGAGGAGACGGGGACGATGCCCAGTGGCCCCTCCCTGATGACACTTGCACAGAGCTCTCGGCCTGCCAGGCGAAGCTGCAGGAGCTGTCGGCGATGCTGCAGGGCCTGGAAGCGCTTCACCGCATCCCCTCGGCTCCCCTCATCTCCAGCAGCCAGGTAGAGTCGGGGGGGGTGGTCCTACTGGGTGATTCCCCCCCCTTCCCCTTTTCCTGGGAAGGGTCTGATTCCATCCCCCTCCTCATCCTCACAGCCTTCAGCCGCCCCCGAAAGGCCGAAGAAGGGCAGGAGGAGCACCAGGATGTGGTGCACGCAGAGCTTCGCCAAGGATGACACCATGGGCAGGGTGAGCGGCGCCCCCTAAACTCTGCCCCACAGATGGACCCCCAAAAATCTCAAGGGCCACGCTGACCCCCGTGGTGTCCCCCCCAACTCAAGGTGGGGCGTCTGCACGGCTCCGTCCCCAACCTCTCGCGCCACTTGGAGCAGTCGCAGAGCCACCTGCCCTTCAGCCTCCCCCCGGAGTATGGGCAGCTGCAGCGGAATTTCTGGGTCCTGGCCCAGAAAGGTGAGTTTTTGGGGGGGGGTACTGAGCCCTCCTGGCGACCCACAGCAACAGCTCAGGGGGTGCTGAGCCCTACTGAGGGTCCCACAGCACCAGGGTGTGTGCTGAGCCCCTCCAGAGGTCTCACAGCAGCAGATCAAGGGGTGCTGAGCCCCTCTTGGGGTCCTATAGCAGCAGGGGTTGTGCTGAGCACATCTTGGGGTCCCACAGCTGCACAGGGGGTGCTGAGCCCCTCTTGGGGGTCCCACAGCAACAACTCAGGGGGTGCTGAGCCCCTCCAGGGGTCTTGGAGCAGCACAGGGGGTGCTGAGCCCTACTGGGGGGGGTCTCACAGCAACAGCTCAGGGGGTGATGAGCCCCTCTTGGGGTCCTGTAGCAGCAGGGGGTGCGCTGAGCATATCTTGGGGTTCCACAGCTGCACAGGGGGTGCTGAACCCCTCTTGGGGGTCCCACAGCAACAGCTCAGGGGGTGATGAGCCCCTCTTGGGGTCCTATAGCAGCAGGGGGTGTGCTGAGCACATCTTGGGGTCCCACAGAAGCATCAGAGGGTGCTGAGCCCCTCCAGGGGTCTTGGAGCAGCACAGGGGGTGCTGAGCCCTACTGGGGGGGGTCTCACAGCAACAGCTCAGGGGGTGCTGAGCCCCTCCAGGGGTCTTGGAGCAGCACAGAGGGTGCTGAGCCCTATGGGAGGGTCCCACAGCAACAGTTGAGGTACTGAGGCCCTCTGGGGGTCTCACTGCAGAAGAGAGGGTGCTGAGCCCCTCCAGGGGTCTCGCAGCAGCACAGGGGGTGCTGAGCCCTATTGGGGTCCCACAGCAGCAGGGTTGGGGGGGAGGTGTGGGTGCGGGGTCACATCCTGACCCACCCCCGAGCATCTCTCCCGCAGTGCACGGCTCGCTCAGCAGTGTGGTGGCCGCGCTGGTGGCCGAGAGGACCCGTCTGGAGGAACTGCAGCAGGCGCTGGACCGGCGGCGCTCAGCACCCTGCACCCACGGGGACGGCAGCGCCAGGGTGAGGAGGGACGTGTTGGGTGCAACGAGTGTGCAGGGTCTCAGCCACTTGGTGGGTGCAGTGAGTGTGTGAGGTCTCAGCCTCTCAGTGGGTGCAACGAGTGTGAGGTCTCAGCCACTTGGTGGGTGCAGCGAGTGCAAGGTCTCAGCCACTTGGTGGGTGCATTGAGTGTGTAAGGTCTCAGCCCCTTGGTGAGTGCAGTGAGTGTGCGAGGTCTCAGCCCCTGGGTGGGTGGAGTGAGTGTGTGAGGTCTGAGCCCCTTGGTGGGTGCAGTGAGTGTGTGAGGTCTCAGCCCCTTGGTGAGTGCAGTGAGTGTGTGAGGTCTCAGCCCCTTGGTGGGTGCAGTGAGTGTGTGAGGTCTCAGCCCCTTGGTGGGTGCAGCGAGTGCGAGGTCTCAGCCACTTGGTGGGTGCATTGAGTGTGTAAGGCCTCAGCCCCTTGGTGAGTGCAGTGAGTGTGTGAGGTCTGAGCCCCTCAGTGGGTGCAGCGAGTGCGTGAGGTCTCAGCCACTCAGTGGGTGCAGCGAGTGTGTGAGGTCTCAGCCCCTCGATGGGTGCAGCGAGTGTGTGAGGCCTCAGCTCCTTGGTGAGTGCAGCGAGTGTGTGAGGTCTGAGTCCCTGGGTGGATGCAGCGAGTGTGAGGTCTCAACCCCATGCTGCCCAATTCCCCCCATCCCAGTCAGGGTTTTGGGGGCACAGACTGGGCTGGGGGGCTCAACTCAGCATTGTCCTCCCCAACAGCCTACCCTGCGCCACATCCACTCCCTCTCGGTCTCCTCGGACACCACTCTGGACTCCTTCTCCTCGCTGCACCCCGATGAGGTCAGGGGGTGCTGGGATGGGGTTGGGGGGCTCGGAGGGGTCCTGGGACGGGGTGGCTGAGGCGGTGTCCCCCCTACCCCACAGCCGGACACTCTGCCAGCCAAGGGCCGGCAGCCCCAGCTCTCCAACCGCAGCATCGTCTCTCTGGCTGATTCGCACACCGAGTTCTTCGACGCCTGCGAGGTTTTCCTCTCCGCCAGCTCCTCCGAGAACGAGGTGTGGGGGGGGTCGGGGTGGGGAGGGGGCTGTGCTGGTGGGGTGCTCTGCAGGACCCCCCGTCTCCCCATCTCGTTTCTTTGGGCTCATCTCTCCCTTCTCTTTCCCCATCCTGTCCCTCTTAGCCAACCCGCGAGCTGCCCCCCCAGCTCCCTATGTCCCCCCAGCTCCCTATGTCCCCCCCAGCCCCTGGTCCCCCCAAGTCTCCACAAGCCCTGAAGCCCCTATGTCCCCCCCAGCCCCTGTGTCCCCCCCCCAGTCCCCATGACCCCCTAGTCCCCACATCTTTTATCTCCTTGTCCCCCCCAGCCCCTGCATCCCCACATCTCCCCAAAACCCCGTGCCCCCCATAGCCCCTCTCATCCCCCCTGTAGGCGCTTGGGGTCTCTGCAGACCCCCCCCCCCCCCCGTACCCCCATCTTGTGCCCCATTGGTACCCACCACCCCCTCCCCATCCCATCCTTTCCCATTCCAAGTAGCCAGGTCCCATCCCATCGTCTGGGGGGGCCTGCTGGTGCTGCCCTGCCTCCCCTCCTGCTGTGGGGTAACCCCCACAACCCGAGCCCCCCACCCCTCCCTCCCTCCCTCCGAGACCCCCGACGGCTCCCCTGCGCCTCCCCAGCCCTCGGGTGATGAATCCTGCATCAGCGAGGTCCCCAGCGCCTGCGAGGAAGCGGCCGAGCCGGGGGGGCCAGGGGACCCCCCAACAGGTACAGGGAGGGAGTGGGGACAGTGATGTGGGGAGCGGGAGGTGATGGGGGGACACACACTGATATGGGGTGGCTTGAGGGGGCTCTGGGGGGAATGGGACCAGTTTGGGGTGATGGGGTTGGCAAGGGGTAGTGCAGGGGGGCACTGGGGAGGGAGAGGGACAAGCAGAGATGGGGACAGGGGATGGGGACAAGGAGTGGGGACAAGCAGGAATGGAGAGAGATGGGTTGGGGACAAGGAGTGGGGACAAGCAGGGATGGAGACAGGTGGGATGGGGACAAGGAGTGGGGACAAGCAGGGATGGAGACAGTTGGGATGGGGAAAGGGATTGGGGACAAGCAGGGATAAGGTCAAGGAGTGGGAACAAACAGGGATGGGGACAAGGAGTGGGGACAAGTAGGGATGGAGACAGGTGGGATGGGGACAGGGAGTGGGGACAAGCAGGGATGGAGACAGGTGGGATGGGGACAAGGAGTGGGGTCAAGCAGAGATGGGGACAGTTGGGATGGGGACAGGGATTGGGGACAAGCAGGGATGAGGTCAAAGAGTGAGTACAAGCAGGGATGGAGAGAGATGGGTTAGGGACAAGGAATGGGGACAAGCAGGGATGGAGCTGGATGGGATGGGGACAAGGAGTGGGGACAGGGATTGAGGACAAGCAGGGATAGGGACAAAGACTGGGGACAAGCAGGGATGGGGTCAAGGAGTGGGAACAAGCAGGGATAGGGTCAAAGACTGGGGACAAGCAGGGATGGAGACAGATGGGATGGGGACAAGCAGGGTTGGGACCAGTTTGGGGCCATGGGGGTTGGCAGGGGCAGCTCAGGGGGGCACTGGGGAGGGACAGGACCGGCATGGGGTGGCTTGTGGGGTGCAGGCAGAGTGGGGTGGGTCACGCCTGGCACCCCTTCCCGCAGGCTCCCAAGCCGTGGTGCCCTCTGAGCCTCCACCGCTGGAGTTGCCGGGGCCGGTGCCGGTACCAGGCCGGCGCAGCCGGCTGCCTGCGCCCCCCGCGCCCACCGCGGACCTGAGCCTGTGGGGGCTCCTGCGCAGCAGCGTGGGCCGGGACCTGGCGCGGGTGGCACTGCCCGTGCAGCTCAACGAGCCCCTGGGTGCGCTGCAGCGACTCTGCGAGGAGCTCGAGTACAGCTGCCTGCTCGACCGCGCCAGCAGGGCCCCCGACCCGCGGCAGCGCATGGTGAGGGGCAGCGGGGACACTGGGGGGATTGGGGGACATGGGGGACCCAGGGGGATCTGGGGTATACAGGATGATTGGGGGATATGGGGACACTGGGGGACCCAAGGGGATCCAGGACATAGAGGAGGGTCGGGGCAGGGGAACAGTGGGGGACCCAAGGGGATCTGGATCATACAGGAGGATTGGGAGACATGGGGACACTGAGGATGTGGTGAGGATCAGGGGACATGGGGCATGGGGACACTGGGGGACCAGGGGGATCCAGGGGATCCAGGACATAGAGGAGGGTCAGGGGGCAGGGGAACACTGGGGGACCCAAGGGGATCTGGGGCATGGAGGAGGATTGGGGGACACGAGGACACTGGGGACGTGGTGAGGATCAGGGGACATGGGGACACCGGGGGACCAGGGGGATACAGGGGATACAGGAGCATCAGGGGACACAGGGACACTGGGGGCATGTGTGGGTTGGAGGGACACGGGGGATCAGGGGACATATGGGGACACAGGGATTGGGGGGACATGGGTGGATTGGAGAGGACACAGAGTGATCAGGGACACATGAGGACACAGGGATTGGGGGGACACAGGGGGTTGGGGGGACGTGGGTGGATTGGAGAGGACACAGAGGGATCAGAGGACACAGGGATTGGGGGGACACAGGGAGATGGGGGACACAGGGGGTTGGGGGGACATGAGTGGATTGGAGAGGACACAGAGGGATCAGGTGACACATGGAGACACAGGGATTGAGGGGACATCAAGAGATAAGGAGACATATGGAGACAAGGGGATTTTGGGTACATGGGAGGATTGGGGGGGACATGGGTGAATTGGAGGGACACAGGGGGATCAGGGGACACATGGGGACATGGGAATTGGGGGGACATGGGTGAATTGGAGGGACACAGGGGGATCAGAGGTCACAAGGATCAGGGGACGCATGGGGACATGGGGATTGAGGGGAGGATTGGGGGGACATGGGTGAGTTGGGGAGACACAGGGGGATCAGAGGTCATGAGGATCAGGGGACGCATAGGGACACAGGGATTGAAGGGAGGATTGGGGGGACATGGGTGGGTTGGGGAGACATGGGGATCAGAGGTCACGAGGATCAGGGGACACATGAAGACACAGGGATTGGGGGGAGGATTGGGGGTCCCAGTGGCTGTGGTGGCTGCTGGGTGACGGTGGCCGTGGTGGCCATGGTGGCCACGGCACAGGTGTATGTAGCCGCCTTCGCTGTGTCCGCCTACGCTTCCACCTTCTACCGGGCGGGCAGCAAACCCTTCAACCCAGTGCTGGGCGAGACCTACGAGTGCGTGAGGCCCGAGAGAGGATTCCGCTTCATCAGTGAGCAGGTGGGACAGGGACGACAGGGGACGAGGGGGTGAGGGAAGATGGGGACAAATGGGATGGGGACTAGGAGTGGGGACGAGCAGGGGTGGGGACAGATGGGATGGGGACAAAGAATAGGAACGAGCAGGGATGGGGTCAGATGGGATGGGGACAAGTAATAGGAACGAGCAGGGTTGGGGACAGTTGGGATGGGGACAAGGAGTGGGGACAAGCAGGGATGGAGACATGGGATGGGGACAGGATGTGGGAACAGATGGGGACAGGGATGGAGCTGGCTGGGAAATGGAGAGATGGGCTGGGGCTGGGGGTGGATGGGGACAAGGATGGATGGAATGGATGAGATGGGGATGGATGAGATGGGGATGGGGAGCAGGGACAGATGGGGACAGGGATGGAAGGGATGGGGAATGGGGATGAGGACAAACAGGGCAGGATGGAGCTGGATGGGGAGCAAGACCAGGGATGGAGGACACAGGGAACAGGGGTGGAGAGAACGGGGAACAGGGATGGAGGGGACAGGGAGCAGGGATGGAGCTGGATGGGGAGCAGAACCAGGGATGGAGGGGACAGGGAGCAGGGATGGAGAGGACAGGGAACAGGGATGGAGCTGGATGGGGAGCAGGACCAGGGATGGAGGGGACAGGGAACAGGGATGGAGCTGGATGGGGAGCAGGACCAGGGATGGAGGGGACAGGGAACAGGGATGGAGAGGACAGGGAACAGGGATGGAGCTGGATGGGGAGCAGGGCAAGGGACGGAGGGGACAGGGAACAGGGATGGAGAGGACGGAGCAGGGATGGAGGGGACAGGGAACAGGGATGGAGCTGGATGGGGAGCAGGACCAGGGACGGAGGGGATGGGGAACAGGGATGGATGGGGCAGGGAGCAGGGATGGAGCTGGATGGGGAGCAGGACGAGGGATGGAGGGGACAGGGAGCAGGGATGGAGGAGACAGGGAACAGGGATGGAGAGGACAGGGAACAGGGATGGAGGGGACAGGGAGCAGGGATGGAGCTGGATGGGGATGGAGCCGCTGGGATGTGATGGGTGCCGAGTACCATGTCCCTCTCCATCCCTCCAGGTCTGCCACCACCCTCCCATCTCCGCCTGCCACGCTGAGTCCGACAACTTCATCTTCTGGCAAGGTGGGCGCCCAGGAAGGTGTTTTGGGGGGTGGGGGGCACACATGGGGACCCACAGATCTCACCTCCTCCCACTTCCCCCCAAGACATGAGGTGGAAGAACAAATTCTGGGGCAAATCTCTGGAGATCGTCCCGGTGGGCACCGTCCACGTCCAGCTGCCCAGGTGAGGCTGCGGGTGGTGGTCCCTGTGTGTCATCGTGTCCCCCCGCCCAGCACCCATGGCTGATGTTGGGTGCTCCCCCCAGGACGGGCGACCACTTCGAGTGGAACAAGGTCACCACGTGCGTGCACAACGTGCTGAGCGGCCCCCGCTGGGTCGAGCACTACGGGGAGGTGCTGATCCGCAACACGCGCGACGCCTCCTTCCACTGCAAGATCACCTTCTGCAAGGTGACACCATCCCCTTCCCAGTGCCCCCCCACCTTCCCAGTGCCCCCCCCTTCGCCAGTGTCCCCCCTCCATTGCCCTCCTACTTTAGGACCCCCATTCCCAATGCCCTTCTATTTTAGGACCCCCCCCTTTCCCAATACCCCTCTCCCTTTCCCAATGTCCACCCACTTTAAGACACCCCCTTTCCGAGTGACCCCCCCCCCACTTTGAGACACCCCCATTTCCCAACGTCCCCCTTCACTCAGGACCCCCCTTTCCCAATGTCTCCCTAGTTTACAACGCCCCCCCCTTTCCCAATGTCCCCCTCCCTCTTTCCCAATGTCCAACCCTTTTCCCAATGCCCCCCACTTTAGGACTCCCCTCCCTTTCTTAATGTCCCCCCACTTTAGGACACCCCCCACACACTTTTCCCAATGCCCTTTTTAACTCAGGAACCCCCTTTCCCAATGTCCCCCCCTTTCCCAATGCCTCCCACTTTAGGACCCCCCCCACCTTTTCCCAATCATAGAATCATAGAACGACCAGGTTGGAAGAGACCCATCGGATCATTGAGTCCAACCATTCCTATCAAACACTAACCCATGTCCCTCAGCACCTCGTCCACCCGTCCCTTAAACCCCTCCAGGGAAGGGGAATCAACCACCTCCCTGGGCAGCCTCTCACACTTCCCAATCACCCTTTCCGTGAAAAACTTCCTCCTAATCTCTAGCCTGAATCTCCCCTGGTGGAGCTTGAGACCATTCCCTCTTGTCCTGTCCCCTGTCCCTTGGGAGAAGAGCCCAGCTCCCTCCTCTCCACAACCTCCTTTTAGGTAGTTGTAGAGAGCAATGAGGTCTCCTCTCAGCCTCCTCTTCTCCAGGATAAACACCCCCAGCTCTCTCAGCCGCTCCTCATAGGTTCTGTTCTCCAGCCCCTTCACCAGCTTCGTTGCTCTTCTCTGGACTTGCTCCAGAGCCTCAACATCCTTCTTGTGCTGAGGGGCCCACAACTGACCCCAGGATTCGAGGTTTGGTCTCCCCAGTGCGGAGTCCAGAGGGAGAAGAACCTCCCTGGCCCTGCTGGTCACACCATTTCTGATCCAAGCCAAGATGCCATTGGCCTTCTTGGCCACCTGGGCACACTGCTGGCTCATGGTCAGTCGCTGTCGACCAACACCCCCAGGTCCCTCTCCTCCTGGCAGTTTTCCAGCCAGGCTTCTCCCAGTCTGTAGCTCTGCAATGCCCTCCTTCACTCAGGAACCCCCTTTCCCAATCGCCCCCTTCGCTCAGGCCCCCGTCTATTCCAATGCCCCCCTCCCTCCACTCAGAATCCCCCCTTTTCCCAATGCCCACCCCACACCCCAATGCCCCCCTCACCCCATCTTAGAATCACAGAACAACCAGGTTAGAAGGGACCCATCGGATCTTCTAGTCCAACCATTCCTATCAAACACTAAACCAAGTCCCTCAGGCCCTTAGGCCCTCCCTCCCCTTCCCCAATACTCCCTCCTCCACTCAGGACCCCCCTTTCCTAATGCCTCCTCCTTCACTCAGAGTGTGTCCCCCCTCAATTTCTCCCTGTTCCCCACCCCCTGCAGGCTCGGCCGTGGGGCGCGGGGGGCACGGAGGTGCAGGGCGCGGTGCTGAGCCGCAGTGGGGCTGTGGTGGAGCGCCTGGCGGGCAACTGGCACGAGGGGCTGCGCCGCGGACCCCCTCCCGGCCACTGCGTCTGGAGAGCCAGTGAGGACGGGGGGCAGCTGAGGGGGCACCTTATTCTGGGGGGTGGGGGGCAGATACGCCATCCCGGGGTGGGGGATAACCCATCTTTTTGGGAAGGATGCTTTGTCTTTAGGGGGCAGATATCTCATGTTTGGGGGGGTTACCTCATGGCGGGGGGGACACACCCCATCCTGGGTGGGGGGAATCCCTGCCCTGGGGGGAAATTCCTGTCCTCAAGTCAGGTTACCCCATCCTGGGGCAGGGGGGGTGCAGATAACCCATCCTCAAAGAGGATTCCCTGCCTGGGAGGGAGGGGGGTGTTCCTGCCCGGGGGGGGCAATATAATCCATCCTGGGAGGGCAGATAACCCATCCTCAAAGAGGATTCCCTGCCTGGGGGTGGAGGGGGTGTTCCTGCCCTGGGGGGGGGGGCAAGATGACCCATCCTGGGGGGCAGATAACTCATCAGGGGGCAGATAACCCATCCTGGGGGGCAGATAACCCATCCTGGGGGAGGATTCCCTGCCTGGTTAGGGGGAGGGTGTTCCTGCCCTGGAGGGGCAAGATAACCCATCCTGGGGGGCAGATAACCCATCCTGGGGGAGGATTCCCTGCCTCGGGTGCAGATAACCCATCCTGGGGGTGCAGATAACCCATCTTGGGGGGAAGATAACCCATCCTGGGGGGCAGATAACCCATCCTGGGGGGCAGATAACCCACCCTGGGGTGCACATAATCCATCTAGGGGAGCAGATAACCCATCCTGGGGGAGGATTCCCTGCCAGGGATGCAGATGACCCTTCCTGGGGTGGGTGGCAGATAACCCATCCTGGGGGTGCAGATAACCCATCCTGGGGGTGTCCCCATCCCGGAGAGTGATTCCCTGCCCTGGGTATGTGGGTACCTCCCATCCTGGGCATTGATTCCATGCCCTGAGCTGGGAGGGATTCCTTCCCCTGGGGTTTGGGGTTGGGGTCGGGGGGGGGATGTCTCAGCATCACTTTTCCCCCCCGACAGACCCGATGCCCCGTGACTACGAGAAGAACTACGGCTTCACGCAGTTTGCGCTGGAGCTGAACGAGCTGACGCCCGAGCTGCGCCGTGTCCTGCCCTCCACCGACACTCGCCTGCGCCCCGACCAGCGGTGAGCGACACCCCCCCAACCCCTCCCTGGCACCCCAGGGTGCTGAGGCCTCCTACCCAGCTCATGACAGCCAACTCTCAGGTACCTGGAGGAAGGGAACGTGGCGGCGGCCGAGACGCAGAAGCGACAAATCGAGCAGCTGCAGCGCGACCGACGCCGCGTGATGGAGGAGAACAACATCACCCACCAGCCTCGCTTCTTCAGGTCCTACATGATGGGGTTCGGGGGGTCCTGTGGGGCTCCTGGGGCTGGGGCAGTGGATGGGGATGGGGAGATGGAGGGGTCTTGAGGAGTGGAGGAGACCCTTGGGGGTCTTGATGGCACAGACATGACCCCCACACTCCATCCCTTGGAGGGGGAGAACATCACCCACCAGGCTTGCTTCTTCAGGTCCTACATGGGGGGTTCTATGGGGCTCGGACAGTGGATGGGGCATGGGGAGATGGAAGGGTCTTGAGGAGTGGAGGAGACCTTTTGGGGGTCTTGATGGCACAGACATGACCCCCACACCCCATCCCTTGGAGGAGAACATCACCCACCAGGCTTGCTTCTTCAGGTCCTACACGATGGGGTTCAGGTGTCCTATGGGGCTCCTGGGTCTGGGGTAGTAGATGGGGCATGGGGAGATGTGGGGCTCTTGGGGAATAGGGGAGACCCTTGGGGGTCTTGATAACACAGACATGACCCCCACACCCCATCCCTTGGAGGAGCAGAACATCACCCACCAGGCTCCCTTCTTCAGGTCCTATACGATGGGGTTTGGGGGGTCCTGTGGGGCTCCTGGGGCTGTGGTAGTAGATGGGGCATGAGGAGATGTAGGAGGATTGGAGGAGACCCTTGGGGGTCTTGATAGCACAGACATGACCCCCACACTCCATCCCTTGGAGGAGAAAACATCATCACCCACCAGACTGGCTGGTCTGGGATGGGGGCAACACGGGGAAGCTTGAGGGACGCAAGAGCTGGAGGAGATGAGGGGACAAGGGGGGATCCGGGGACAGGGAAGAGTTTGAGGGGGTCGAGGAGTTTGAGGAGTGATGGGGAGTGGGGGAGTTCAAGAACTGGGGGGACAGGAGGAGTTCAAGAACTTGAGTGAGTTGGGGAGTTCAGGAACTGGGGGGGACTTGACGAGATCAAGTTGGGGACTTGACTTGGGGAGTTCCAGAAGTTGGGGGACTTGGGGAGTTCAAGAACTGGGGGGACTTAGGGAGTTCAAGAACTTGGAGGAGTTGGGGAGTTCAAGAGCTGGGGGGACATGAGTTCAAGAACTCGGGGGACATGAGGAGTTCAAGAACTTGGAGGGACTTGAGGAGTTCAAGAACTGGGGGGACACGAGTTCAAGAACTCGGGGAACTTGGGGAGTTCAAGAACTGGGGGGACGACTTGGGGAGTTCAAGAACTGGGAGGACAGGAGGAGTTCAAGAACTGGGGGGACTTGGGGAGTTCCAGAACTGGGGGGGACTTGAGGAGTTCAAGAACTGAGGGGACTTGGGGAGTTCCAGAGCTTGGGGGACTTAGGGAGTTCAAGAACTTGAGGGAGTTGAGGAGTTCAAGAACTGGGGGGACAGGAGTTCAAGAACTCGGGTGACTTGGAGAGTTCAAGAACTAGGGGGACTTGGGGAGTTCAAGAACTGGGGGGACATGAGTTCAAGAACTAGGGGGACTTGGGGCAATCAAGGATGGGGAGGATTGGGGGACTCGGGCCTGGGGCAATCCACGGGGCACCCCACGACTTATGGAGAGCTGTCAGGGGGCTGGGGGAGCCTCTTGGGGGTATTCCTGGACCCCCTAGTCCAGCTGTGACCCCCCCCCCCCGCCCCAACCCTCTGCAGGCGGGTGACAGATGCCAGCGGCAAGGAGTCGTGGGTCACCAACAACACCTACTGGAAGCTGCGCCTGGACCCCGGCTTCGCCCACCTGGACAGCGCGGTGCTCTGGTAGCGCCCCCCCCACCCCTCCCAAGCCCTGATTGAAGCCCCCCCAACCCCTTTCCTTGGGCTGAGCCCCCCCCCAACTCCTTGGGCTGAGCCCCATCCCCATCTGAGCATCCCCCCTCTCCAAGCTGAGCCCCCCCCCCCCAGCTCGTCACACCAGTGGCACCCAGGGCTGGTACCCTGGCGCTGGGGGGGGTAGAGTTGTGCCACCCCTAAACCATTTTACCCGTATTTAAACCCAAACTGTGCTATAAAAGTGTGGGGGGGGTGCTGGGGTGCCTGCAGGCGGGAGACCCCCCCCCTTCACCCCCCAAATTTGCAAGAGGAGCTTCTCTAATAAAGGCTGTAACGAGCTGGGGTATGTGGAGAGGGTTATTTGCATGTCCGTCCCCCACCCCCCCCCCACCCCCCCCCGAGTGCTCAGCAACCCCTTCCTTGCTGAGGATGCTTGGATCCCCCCAGCAAAGGTGGAGGGGGACCCCAATTCCCTTTCCTCCCCTCCTCTGCCTCAGTTTCCCCTCCAGAGACCACAAAACTGTGCCCCACAGCGTCCCCTTTATTGCGAGATATGCTGCTGCTCCCCCCCCCGCCCCCTCCCAGGTTGGGCACGTGGGGGCTCAATAAATACTTCAGCGTGAACCCCCCCACCCCCCAAAACTAAAATCCACTGACAACAAAACCCCCCTGTGCCCCCCCAACCCCTCCCTGCTTGCCCTCTGTGACCCCCACTGGGGCAGCACTGGGGGCTGATTGTCAGCTGCAGACCCCCCCCTCTGCTAGATATTAAACTTGGGGTGGGGGGGGCGCACCCAGGACCCTTTGCTCCCCACTTCCATGGTCTTGGGGTGCCCAGAGTGGGGATCCGACCCCAGTTGCCATAGAAGACGTAGTTGGGGGGCACCCAAGCCCCCTTGCCCCCAACTTCCAAGGTCTTGGGGTGCCCAGGGTGGGGTGCGACCTCCCCAGGGCAGCTCAGTGGCTGTAGAAGCTGTAATTGGAGGGTGCCAAAGCCCCCTTGAACCCCACTTCCATGGTCTTGGGGTGCCCAGAGTGGGGGGGGTCTGGCCTCCCAGGGTGGCTCAAGTTGCTGTAGAAGCCGTAGTTGGGGAGCACCAAAGCCACCTTGCACCCCATTTCCATGGTCTTGGGGTGCCAGTGTTGAGGGTCCAACCCCAGTTGCCATAGAAGCCATAGTTGGGGGGCACCCAAGCCACTTTGCACCCCACTTCCATGGTCTTCAGGTGCCTGGGGTGGGAGTCCGACCACAGTTGCCGTCGAAGCCGTAGTTGGGGGACACCAAAGCCACCTTGCACCCCACTTCCATGGCCTTGGGGTGCCTGGGGTGGGAGTCTGACCCCAGTTGCCATAGAAACAGTAGTTGGGGGGCACCCAAGCCACCTTGCACCCCACTTCCATGGTCTTGGGGTGCCCAGAGTTGGGGTCCGGCCTCCCAGGGTGGCTCAGTTGCTTTAGAAGCTGTAGTTGGGGGGCAGCAAAGCCACCTTGCACCCCACTTCCATGGCCTTGGGGTGCCCAGGGCGACTCAGTTGCTGTAGAAGCCATAGTTGGGGTCACCAAAGCCACTTTGCACCCCAATTCTATGGTCCTGGGGTACCCAGGGTGACTCAGTTGCTGTAGAAGCCATAGTTGGGGTCACCAAAGCCACCTTGCACCCCACTTCCATGGCCTTGGGGTGCCCAGGGCGGCTCAGTTGCTGTAGAAGCCGTCGTTGGGGGGCACCCAAACCCCCTTGCACCCCACTTCCATGGTCTTGGGGTGCCGGTGTTGAGGGTCCGGCCCCAGTTGCCATAGAAGCAGTAGTTGGGGGGCACCCAAGCCACTTTGCACCCCACTTCCATGGTCTTCAGGTGCCTGGGGTGGGAGTCCGACCACAGTTGCCGTAGAAGCCGTAGTTGGGGGGGCACCCAAGCCCCCTTGCACCCCACTTCCATGGTCTTGGGGTGCCTAGAGTTGGGGTCCGGCCTCCCAGGGTGGCTCAGTTGCTTTAGAAGCTGTAGTTGGGGGGCAGCAAAGCCACCTTGCACCCCACTTCCATGGCCTTGGGGTGCCCAGGGTGACTCAGTTGCTGTAGAAGCCATAGTTGGGGTCACCAAAGCCACCTTGCACCCCAATTCTATGGTCCTGGGGTACCCAGGGTGACTCAGTTGCTGTAGAAGCCATAGTTGGGGTCACCAAAGCCACCTTGCACCCCACTTCCATGGCCTTGGGGTGCCCAGAGGGGCAGCTCAGTTGCCGTAGAAGCCGTAGTAGCCGCTGTCGGTGCCCAGGTCCTTGTCGTAGAGGTCCCCGTTTCGGGGCGGCGGGGGGGACCCCCCCTCGCTGCTGGAGGGGTAGGGGGACACCCGCCGCCTCTTGCACTCGTAGAGCCCCGAGTCCGAGGAGTCTCCCGAGACTGGGGGTTCGGGGTTCCAAGCCTCCTTCTCCTCCCGGGGGTCCCGGTACCAGCCCAGCGCCCCGGGGCTCCCCTTGGGGCTGAACTGCCCCGGGCTCCAGCCCCCCCCGGCCCCAAAAGCCCCCCCCGGCCCCTCGGGGTAATAGGGCAGGGGGGGATGTGGGGTTGGGGGCAAGGGGAAAGGTTTCACCCCGTAAGGTACCAGCTTGCCCCCCCCGTACCCCGCTTCGTAGGCGCCGTATTCCAGGGTCCCGCGGCCACCGGCGGCTGCTGGGGGGGTGGGGGGGAGAAGAACCAGCGCGGGGGGTCCTTGGGTGGGGGCAGGGGCAGCGCAGCCCCCCTCTCCCCCCCAAAGAAGCGCCCCGGGGGCAGCGGGTACTGCTCGGCTAAGAAAGGCTGGAAGCGGGGGGCTGGCAGCAGCTGCTGGCACCCCGAACCGTCCGGAGGAGATGGGGTGAAGCGGTCGCTCTCCGAGGCGGCGTACATCCTTGGGGGGGGGACACAGGGGGGGTTAGAGGGGTTGGGGAGACACCCTATGGCCAGCCAGGGAGTGGGGGACACTGGCGGGAGGACTGGGGGGACATCCTCTGGGCAGCCAGGGTGTGGGGGACACCGGTGGGAGGATTGGGGGGGACACAGGGGGGATTAGAGGGGTTGGGGGGGACACCCTCTGGCCAGTCAGGGGATGGGGGACACCGGTGGGAGGATTGGGGGGGACACAGGGGGGATTAGAGGGGTTGGGGGGGACACCCTCTGGCCAGCCAGCGGGTGGGGGACACTGGTGGGAGGATTAGGGGGGACACAGGGGGTGTTAGAGGGGTGGGGGGGACACCCTCTGGCCAGCCAGGGGGTGGGGGACACTGGTGGGAGGATTGGGGGGACACAGGGAGGGTTAGAGGGGTTGGGGGGGACATCCTCCTGCCAGCCAGGGGGTGGGGGACACTGGTGGGACGATTGGGGGGACACGGGGGGGATTAGAGGGGTTGGGGGGGACATCCTCCTGCCAGCCAGGGGGTGGAGGACACTGGTGGGACGATTGGGGGGACACGGGGGGGATTAGAGGGGTAGAGGGGACACTGGTGGGAGGATTGGGGGGAACACAACGGGGGTTAGAGGGGTTGGGGGGGGCACCCTCTGGCCAGCCAAGTCGTGGGGGACACCAGCAGGAGGATTTGGGGGGACACTCACGAGTCAAAGTTGTCCCGGAAGCCTTTGGCGAAGGGGTTGTGGTCGATCTTCAGCTGAGTGATCTGGGGAGGGGGGGGGGGGGGCCACAGGGGTTTGGGGGGGCTGTGACCAACCTGATCACATCCCCCCCCTTCCCCAGAGAGGGACCTCCCCATCCCTCAAGCAGCCCCCACCCCACCGAAGTGGGATACTGGGGGGCGTTGCAAGATGCTGAGGGGATACTGGGAAATAGGGTGATTACTGGGATGCTGAGGGGATGCAGGGGATTACTGGGATGCTGAGGGGATGCAGGAGGTTACTGGGATGCTGAGGGGGTTACTGGAATGCTGAGGGGATGCAGGTTACTGGGATGCTAAGGGGATGCAGGGGGTTACTGGGGTGCCAAGGGGGCCACTGGGATGCTGAGGGGGATTACTGGGATGCTGAGGGGATGTAGGAGGTTACTGGGATGCTGAGGGGGATTACTGGGATGCTGAGGGGATGTAGGAGGTTACTGGGATGCTGAGGGGGATTACTGGGATGCTGAGGGGATGTAGGAGGTTACTGGGATGCTGAGGGGGATTACTGGGATGCTAAGGGGATGTAGGAGGTTACTGGGATGCTGAGGGGGATTACTGGGATGCTGAGGGGATGTAGGAGGTTACTGGGATGCTGAGGGGGTTACTGGGATGCTGAGGGGATGCAGGAGGTTACTGGGGTGCTGAGGGGGTTACTGGGATGCTGAGGGGATGCAGGAAGTTACTGGGATGCCAGTGGGGTTACTGGGATGCTGAGGGGATGCAGGAGGTTACTGGGATGCCAATGGGGTTACTGGGATGCTGAGGGGATGCAGGAAGTTACTGGGATGCTGAGGGGATGCAGGGGAGTTGGTACCAGGGGGTTGCAGAGGTGCTACTACAGACGGGTGGTGGCAAAGAGGGAACCTGGGGAGACGCTTTTGGGGTTTCCTTGATGCTGGGAGCCCAGTGAGGACGTCCTGGGGGGGCTACCAGGCGCTGCTCTGCCCAGGGTGGACCAGTGTTGATACTGGGGCCATACTGGGGCTGTGGCCCTGGGGGAGGGATGCCGGGGAGATGCTGGAGCTCTGGTGCTGCCAATGGGCTGCTCAGGGGAGGGCGTTTGCGTTTTGGGGTGCAGAGAAGGGGAGGGGGTGTCCCCACTCACGTCGGCATTCTGGTAGGCCGTGACGGCGATGAACTGCGTCTCGGGGAAGGCGAAGGTGTGGGTGTGCGGCGAGGGGTGCCCGTCCTCGCCCTCGCCCTCCTTCACCTCCGTCACGTGCAGCCGGGGCTGGTACTTGTGCAGCGACTGCAGGACGATCATCTTGGAGGGGGGGACAGCAGAGGTTATGGGGGGGGGTAGGGGATGCAGAGGTGGGGACGCGGGTGTGACAGTGAGACCCTCACCTGGCCCACGTTGTTGGTCGCACCCTTGTTGTTGGTGAGCTTGAGCTTGCCGAAGGAGACCTCTTGGCGCATCCAGTGGGCGCCCGTGTTGGGAGAGTCGGGGTGCAGGTAGAGGCGGTTCCCTGGGATTGGGGGGCACACAGCATGGGATAGAATCATAGAATCATAGAACAACCAGGTTGGAAGAGACCCACCGGATCATTGAGTCCAACCATTCCCACCAATCACTAACCCGTGTCCCTCAGCACCTCATCCACCCATCCCTTAAACCCCTCCAGGGAAGGGGAATCAACCACCTCCCCATCAATCACTAACCCATGTCCCTCAGCCCCTCGTCCACCCGTCCTTTAAACCAGGGAAGGTGACTCAACCCCCTCCCTGGGCAGCCTCAGTGCCCAGTGACCCCTTTTTTTTCTCAGCCCTGGGAGGATGAGGATGGGGACGAAGGCACTGTACCTGGCATGTTGCCCTCGGCTTTGCCACACTGCACCCACTTGCCGCCCTGGTAGCGCCAGTGGTGCTGGTCAACCAGGACCACGTCCACACAGACACTGTAGTGGGCGACAGGGTTGAGCCCTGACAGGTTGAAGCTGAGGAACGGGAACATGCGCCTGCAAGAGGGGACAGAGAATACTGTGTTCAGTTGTGGGCCCATCACCACAAGAAGGATGTTGAGGCTCTGGAGTGAGTCCAGAGAAGAGCGATGAGGCTGGTGAAGGGGCTGGAGAACAGAACCTATGAGGAGTGGCTGAGAGAGCTGGGGGTGTTTATCCTGGAGAAGAGGAGGCTGAGAGGAGACCTCATTACTCTCTACAACAACCTGAAGGGAGGTTGTAGAGAGGAGGGAGCTGGGCTCTTCTCCCAAGTGACAGGGGACAGGACAAGAGGGAATGGCCTCAAGCTCCACCAGGGGAGGTTTAGGCTAGAGATTAGGAGGAGGTTTTTCACGGAAAGGGTCATTGGGCATTGGAATAGGCTGCCCAGGGAGGGGGTTGATTCCCCTTCCCTGGAGGTGTTTAAGGCACAGGTAGATGAGGTCCTGAGGGACTTGGTTTAGTGTTTGATAGGAATGGTTGGACTAGAAGATCCGATGGGTCTCTTCCAACCTGGTTGTTCTATGATTCTATGATTCTACGGATGCTGTCACCACCCCAGCCCCAACGCAGGTACCCGGTGGGGGGGGCACAGCTCTTGCCTCGCAGATGGGGAAACTGAGGCAGGGCGATCACCGCCTTCACCCAGCTGGGTGGCTGTGAGTGACCCTGGCAGCTGGGGGGCTGCTCTCAGGGCCCAAATATCCCCCCCCTACACACACCTCCTCGGCATCTTCCTCCCCCCTCCCCAAGCACCTTCCGGATCGGAAACCAACACGGCTGCTATTCCGGGCTGGGCGCCAGCCTGGGCCAAGGGCAGGAAGGGGACAGGACGGGATGGCCAAGAGGTGTGGGGGGGGGGACAGGGACCCTGCGGTCGCAGCTGCCACCTCATCCTCCTTGGGGCTGCATCCCCCCTAGCCTCCCCCTGCAGCTCAGGGAACCCCCAAATCCCAACCCTAGGATGTGAGATCTCACTCAAGCCCAAGTTCAGTCCCTCTTTTTCCATCAGCAGCCCCAGTAGCCAGCTCGGGGTCGCACTGGGCCCTCGAGTTGTGGTTGTGGGGGGGATTATTCAACTCCCCCAGAGCAGAGCTCAGCTCTTCAGCCTCAACCTTTCTGCACACGTGGAGTTCGGACATGGCCAAGGCTGGAAACCAGCCCCAGCACTGGCACCGCCAGCCCCACCGCCCAGCAGCCCCGTTAGCATCACCCGCCTTAACGAGCTGGTGGGGAGCAGGATGGATTCCTCCACCTCAGACCAATGGTTGGACTTGATGAGGTTGGGGGGTTAAGGGACGGGTGGACGAGGTGCTGAGGGACATGGTTTAGGGTTTGATGGGAATGGTTGGACTTGATGATCCAGTGGGTCTCTTCCAACCTGGTTATTCTACGATTCTATGAATGTGGAGGACACGGAGGGACTCAGCTCCTCTCCCTTTGCCTGGGTCGATGCCTACAGAGGGGATGGTGGGATTGATCCTGAACCCCCCGATCAGGGGGAGAGGGCTGGGGGGCTGCAGCCCTACACCCCCTCCCTCTTTCCTCCTCCTTTTCTTGAGCTTTAAGGCTTTCCATCGGCTGGTGCTGGTGGGCGTAGGGAGGCCTGGGTTTGCCCCCTCGTTTCCTCGAAGCGCTGGCATTTCTCATAAAGCAGGTGCTGGGGCTTCTCCGAAAGTGCCACAGAAAAAAAAAAAAAACAAAAAAAAAAACCAAAAAAACCAAAAAAAACAACCCAAAACCTCCTCCAGGGACTGGGGGCTTCCACCTCCCCTTGTGCCAGTGGGGAATGCAGGCACCGAGATGGGGTTTGGGACAGAGGTGACAGTTTCATAGAATCATAGAATCATCAGGTTGGAAAAGACCCACTGGATCAAGTCCAACCATCCCCATCAAACACTACACCATGTCCCCCAGCACCTTGTCCACCCACACCTTAAACCCCTCCAGGGAAGGGGAATCAATCCCCTCCCTGAGCAGCCTCTGACACTGCCCAATCACCCTTTCCACGAAATATTTTTTTCCTAATGTCCAGCCTGAGCCTCCCCTGGTGGAGCTTGAGGCCTTTCCCTCTCGTCCTGTCCCCTGTCCCTTGGGAGAAGAGCCCAGCTCCCTCCTCTCCACAACCTCCTCTCAGGGAGTTGCAGAGAGCAATGAGGTCTCCCCTCAGCCTCCTCTTCTCCAGGACAAACACCCCCAGCTCTCTCAGATGCTCCTCTTCTTCTCCAGCCCCTTCACCAGCATCGTTGCTCTTCTCTGGACTCGCTCCAGAGCCTCAACAACCTTCTTGTGCTGAGGGGCCCAGAACTGACCCCAGGATTCGAGGAGCGGCCTCACCAGTGCTGAGTCCAGAGGGAGAAGAACCTCCCTGGACCTACAGGCCACACCGTGTCTGATCCAAGCCAAGATAGCCCCCCAGCCCCAAGGCAGAGATCTGTGAGCTTGTGACACAGTGGGATATGTGGCTGCTGAGCCCAGCAAAGCCCCTTGGCACACTAGCCTGCCCTGTACACTACTGTTAGGCTGAACATTAGGAAAAGAATTTTCATGGAAAGCATCATTGGGCAGTGTCAGAGGCTGCCCAGGGAGGTGGTTGATTCCCCTTCCCTGGAGGGGTTTAAGGGATGTGTGGACAAGGTGCTGAGGGACATGGGTTAGTGATTGATGGGAATGGTTGGACTTGATGATCCGGTGGGTCTCTTGCAATCTGGTGATTCTATGATTCAAAGGGTCCGAATCACGGGCGAGGGGCTGGGGGCGTTGGGGACAGCGATGTGGCCCCAGCAGGAAGCGTTGACTCGGGCAAGGATGTGCGAAGAGCAGTGGAAAGAGCGCTCGCAGCC
The DNA here is from genome assembly GCA_033558105.1 of Coccyzus lansbergi. Taxonomy (NCBI): domain Eukaryota; kingdom Metazoa; phylum Chordata; class Aves; order Cuculiformes; family Coccyzidae; genus Coccyzus; species Coccyzus lansbergi. The sequence continues at coordinate 35,417 of JAUMJK010002042.1, forward strand.
TGAGCTGCTGACTCAAAATTGCCCGAGAGAGAGAGAGAGAGAGAGAAAGAGAGAAGGGAAAAAAGAAAACGAAAAAGAAAAAGAAAGCAGTGCTCTCGGCAAGGAGCTGCACACGTGCTCCTCGGGTACCAGCAAAGCCCTCGCAGACCCCATCTTACCATTGGGGTTGAGTTGCCTTCCCTGGAGGTGTTTAAGGGACGGGTGGACGAGGTGCTGAGGGACATGGGTTAGTGATTGATGGGAATGGTTGGACTGGATGATCCGGTGGGTCTCTTCCAACCTGGTGATTCTATGATTCTCTGCTTCTCTGAAAGCGAGCGGCCTCCGGGGCTGCAATCTCCACCGGGTGAGAGCGAGATGTGCCGCTGGTGGTTCCTGCCACTGATTCAAAGCTGCAGCCACATCAAAGGGTGGCAGCGAGGGGCTGCGCTGCCTCCGGCCCCCGCCGAGCGCTCGCAGGGTGCTTCTGCGCCACCGCAGCGCTGTGGGTGCCAACGCTGGGCACGGGCAGTGCCCGGTCCTGGGCTGTTGCACCAACCCTGAGCTGCTGCAAGGAGCAGGGAGGAAGAAAACAGCCCTTTTTTTTTTTTTTTTCTTTTTTTTTTTTTTTCTGGTGGTTTTGGCTGCACCTTGCTCTTGCTTCATGGGCTCGGCGAGCCTCGCGCTCGCTGCTGGCAGAGCTGAGACCCGAGGCGCAGCTTGAACGCTGCCACAGTGCAAACCGCAGGGCCCGGCCGGGGCACGGGAGGGTGGAGGGGGGGGTCAGACCCGAAACCATGCACGCCTCGCGTTTATTTTTACATCCCGCAGCGCTCGCAGTCCCAGGGCTGCTGTGTGGGCAGCCCTGGCTGTGGGCGGCACTGCGGTGGGGTGCCAGCTCACCCCTCTTCTCCCCCACACCCCTCAGAAGCCGGTGGGAACCTCTGGTTTCCCCTCCATTTGCATCTTTTTTTTTTTTTTTGGAAGGGGCTCTCAGGGTGCCTCGAGATTTGTCCCTGTGTGAACCCTTCGATTCGAGGGGTTGGAGAGGGTAAACGGGACATGTGGCCATAGAATCATAGAATGATAGAACAACCAGGTTGGAAGGGACCCATCGGATCTTCTAGTCCAACCTTCCCATCAAACACTAAACCATGTCCCTCAGGACCTCATCCACCCGTCCCTTAAACACCTCCAGGAAAGGGGAATCAACCACCTCCCTGGGCAACCTGTTCCAATGCCCAATGACCCTCTGTGTGAAAAACTTCCTGCTAATCTCTAGCCTAAACCTTCCTTGGTGGAGCTTGAGGTCATTCCCTCTTGTCCTGTCCCCTGTCACCTGAGAGAAGAGCCCAGCTCCCTCCTCTCTACAACCTTCTCTCAGGTAGTTGCAGAGAGCAATGAGGTCTCCTCTCAGCCTCCTCTTCTCGAGGCTAAACACCCCCAGCTCTCTCAGCTGTTCCTCATAGGTTCTGTTCTCCAGCCCCTTCCCCAGCTTTGGGGCTCTTCTCTGGACTTGCTCCAGAGCCTCAACATCCTTCTTGTGCTGAGGGGCCCAGAACTGAACACAGGATTCAAGGAGTGGCCTCCCCAGTGCTGAGTCCAGAGGGAGAATCACCTCCCTGGAATTGCTGGCAAGAGGACACTAGGTGACACGGGACCCTGGTGACATTGGGACGGCCCTGACAAGGAAAGGGGGTCCAGGATAAACCTGGAGGATGGGAAATTTGGGAACCAGCTGCCTGCAAACCTGCTGGGGCCAGAGATACCCCTCTGCCCAGCCCTGCTGCTGCCTTGCTGCGCCACCTCCTCTCCCAGTGCAACCCAGTGCCACCCAGTGCATCCCAGCCCGAGCGGCCACAAGAGTCATGACCATGGGGGAGATCAGCGTGGCCCCTCACCACACGATACAGCTGCATGGCTGCATGGCACAGTGCTACGGCTTGGCCACACGGCATTGCATGGCTGCACTGTGCCGCGTGGCACCGCTTCATGGTCGCATGGCACAGCTACTCAGCTCGGCACGATGATACGGCACAGCACGGCACTGCCAGGCTGCTTGGCACAGCTGCACGGCACGGCACAGTGTGATGGTTCCTTGAATCCTGTGTTCAGTTCTGGGCCCCTCAGCACAAGAAGGATGTTGAGGCTCTGGAGCGAGTCCAGAGAAGAGCAACAAGGCTGGTGAAGGGGCTGGAGAACAGGCCCTATGAGGAGTGACTGAGAGAGCTGGGGGTGTTTAGCCTGGAGAAGAGGAGGCTGAGAGGAGACCTCATTACTCTCTGCAACTACCTGAAAGGAGGTTGTGGAGAGGAGGGAGCTGGGCTCTTCTCCCAAGGGACAGGACGAGAGGGAATGGCCTCAAGCTCCACCAGGGGAGATTAAGGCTAGAGATTAGGAGGAAGTTCTTCACACAGAGGGTCATTGGGCATTGGAACAGGCTGCCCAGGGAGGTGGTTGAGTCCCCTTCCCTGGAGGTGTTTAAGGGACAGGTAGGTGAGATCTTGAGGGACTTGGTTTAGTGTTTGATAGGAATGGTTGGACTCGATGATCCAATGGGTCTCTTCCAACCTGGTTGTTCTATGATTCTGTGATTCTATGGTGCGGTTGCATGGCACAGCGTGGCTGCACGGTGCAGCTTGGCACCGCTTCATGGTTGCACAGCACAGCACAGCTGCTTGGCACAGCTTTGTGGCTGCACGGCCTGGCTGCACGGCACAATGCTGCGGCGTGGGTGTACGTGGTACAGCGGCTGCACCGCTGCCTCCCAACTTGCAGAGCTGCCAGCCGGGCACCGGGTCCCCCCAACCCATCCTAAAATCATAGAATCACCAGGTTGGAAGAGACCCACCGGATCATTGAGTCCAACCATTCCTATCAATCACTAACCCATGTCCCTCAGCACCTTGTCCACTCGTCCCTTAAACCCCTCCAGGGAAGGGGAATCAACCACCTCCCTGGGCAGCCTCTGCCACTGCCCAATGAACCTTTCTGTGAAATATTTCCTCCTAATGTTCATCCTAAACCTCCCCTGGTGGAGCTTGAGGCCATTCCCTCTCGTCCTGTCCCCTGTCCCTTGGGAGAAGAGCCCAGCTCCCTCCTCTCCTGCATGGGAAGAGCAGCTGCCAGCCTGACCAAACCACCCCCGAGTCCCCCCAAAAAGGTAAAGCCAGCCCTTGGGTTCCCCCAAATGCACATCCACTGCCTTCACCCCTCAAACAAAACCGATTTTCCCGTGTGCTAAATGCAAACTCAGCCTTTGTGCCCCCAAATCCATCTCCCACGTCCTCAAGGGCGATTCCAGCCCTCGTGTCTGCCAAGCGCAAACCATCCTCAGAGTCCTCTCCAAAGCCGGTGCCAGCCCTTGGGTCACCAAATGCGAAGACAAACCCTGCTCCCCCTAAACAGCAGCAGCAAATCATAGAATCATAGAACAACCAGGTTGGAAGAGACCCATCGGATCATCGAGCCCAACCATTCCCATCAAACACTAAATCAAGTCCCTCAAGACCTCATCCACCTGTCCCTTAAACACCTCCAGGGAAGGGGAATCAACCACCTCCCTGGGCAGCCTATTCCAATGCCCAGTGACCCTTTCTGTGAAAAACTTCCTCCTAATCTCCAGCCTAAATCTCCCCTGGCGGAGCTTAAGGCCATTAAATGCTCCCCAAAAAGCCAAGGCAGCCCCCACATTCTCCCAGAAAACACCATCTCCAGCTCTGCCGCAAACCCCACGGCAGGAATTCCCCAGACCCCTCATAGTGGGTGCGATGACGAGTCCTTTTGGGGGTTTCCGCAGAAATCCTGCCCTGGTGGAGCCGGAGGGGGTGAAGGAAGGCCCTGCGTGGGACACCAGTAGGAAACCAGTTGGGTTGGGGACGAGTGGGTGTGGGGATGAGTGGGTGTGGGACGGTGTGGGGTGACAAGCGTGGGACGGCACATCAGAGGGTGGGAAGGTGTCGGGGTTGGGGGTAAATCCCAGCACCTAATCGCATCCCAGTTCCATCACCTCCCACTCCAGCTCAGCTCCTCAGCTCTCGCAGAGACACCAACCAGCCTGGAGACCCATGTAGCCCAGTGAGATGGGTCCCCACAGCACCAGTGGTACAGGATGCGTCCCCTACGCTGCCCTCCAGGTGCCTGTTTTGGGGTGCACACCCCCACCCCATAGACACCAACCAGCCCAGAGACCCACCTAGCCCAGCGAGACATGTCCCCACAGCACCAGTGGCACAGGATGCGTCCCCAGAGCTTCCCTCCAGGTCCTGTTTTGGGGTGCACACCCCCACCCCATAGACACCAACCAGCCCGGAGACCCACATAGCCCATTGAGATGCGTCCCCAGCACTGCCCACCAGCCCCCCAGGTCCTGTTTTGGGGTGCAACACCCACCCCATAGACACCAACCAGCCCAGAGACCCACCTAGCCCAGCGAGACATGTCCCCACAGCACCAGTGGCACAGGATGCGTTCCCCAGAGCTTCCCTCCAGGTCCTGTTTTGGGGTGCACACCCCCACCCCATAGACACCAACCAGCCCGGAGATCCACATGGCCCAGCGAGATGGGTCCCCACAGCACCAGTGGCACAGGATGCGTCCCCTGCACTACCCTCCAGGTGCCTGTTTTGGGGTGCAACCCTCACACCATAGACACCAACCAGCCCAGAGACCCACCTAGCCCAGTGAGACATGTCCCCACAGCACCAGTGGCACAGGTTGCGTCCCCTGCGCTGCCCTCCAGCCCCACAGGTGCCTGTTTTGGGGTGCACCCCCCCCACCCCAGGCCCCCAGTGTGGGGGTTTTCCTGTGTCTCAGCCCTGCTGCAGCCTGGCCCTGCGCTCAGATCTTTGCAAAAGCAGCTCCGGGTCAGGTGAAACGGATGTTCTGCGGCTCTGAGTTCAAGGTCTCCCTCCAGCTGGGTTTGCTGTGAGTCCCCCCAGTATAGAACATCCCCCCCAACCCCTCTGAAGGGTCTTGGATGGGGAAGGAGCTGCAAAAAGAGCCCTGAATTTCCTGGTTTGGGGCTGGGAGCTGGAAAAAGAGCCCTAAAACTGCCTGGTTTGGGGCTGGGAGCTGCAAAAAGAGTCCTAAATTGCCTGGTTTGGGGCTGAGAGCTGGAAAAACAGCCTTAAAACTGCCTGTTTTGGGGCTGGGAGCTGCAAAAAGTGCCCTAAAACTGCCTGGTTTGGGGCTGGGAGCTGAAAAAAGAGCCCTAAAACTGCCTGGTTTGGGGCTGGGAGGTGGAAAAAGAGCCTTAAAAGTGCCTGGATTGGGGTTGGGAGCTGCAAAAAGAGCCCTAAAAGTGCCTGGTTTGGGGCTGGGAGCTGCAAAATAGCCTTAAAACTGCCTGGTTCAGGGCTGGGAGCTGCAAAATAAGCCCTAAAACTGCCTGGTTTGGGGCTGGGAGCTGCAAAATAGCCTTAGAACTGCCTGGTTTGGAGCTGGGAGGTGGAAAAAGAGCCTTAAAAGTGCCTGGATTGGGGTTGGGAGCTGCAAAAAGAGCCCTAAAAGTGCCTGGTTTGGGGCTGGGAGCTGCAAAATAGCCTTAAAACTGCCTGGTTCAGGGCTGGGAGCTGCAAAATAAGCCCTAAAACTGCCTGGTTTGGGGCTGGGAGCTGCAAAATAGCCTTAGAACTGCCTGGTTTGGAGCTGGGAGCTGCAAAAAGAGACTTAAAACTGCCTGGTTTGGGGTTGGGAGCTTCAAAATAGCCTTAAAACTGTCTGGTTTGGGGCTGGGAGCTGCAAAATAAGCCCTAAAACTGCCTGGTTTGGGGCTGGGAGCTGCAAAAAGAGCCCTAAATTGCCTGGTTTGGGGCTGGGAGCTTCAAAATAGCCTTAAAACTGCCTGGTTTGGGGCTGGGAGCTGCAAAAAGTGCCCTAAAACTGCCTGGTTTGGGGCTGGGAGCTGCAAAATAAGCCCTAAAACTGCCTGGTTTGGGGCTGGGAGCTGCAAAAAGAGCCCTAAAACTGCCTGGTTTGGGGCTGGGAGCTGCAAAATAAGCCCTAAAACTGCCTGGTTTGGGGCTCCTGAGCAGGCCCGATGCAGCGGGATGGGCACCGGGGAAAAAATAGAGGAGAGAAGGCCATGGGGCAAATTTCCGCAGATTTCCCATAGGACGCAAGCAATGGCGGTTGAGGAATTAAGATTTTTGGGGGGTTCAGCATCCCCTGCTCTCCCCATCACCCGATCCGTGCCCACTGGCCAGCGCGACGCCCCAAGAGCCCAGCGGGCGAAGCAGGGCTGGCAAGGGCCGTGGCAAACGAGGCGACCCTAACGCGTTTAGACTTCCAACACGTTACACGCAGGTTGGTCGCAAGCATCGAAGTGACACCGTCTGTCTCAGCCTAGGGAAGGAAAGGGGAGAGCTGCCGGGGCACAAAGAGCCCCCCCTTGGGCATGGAATGATGGCAAAGGGGGTGGGGGGCACTGCAGGAGGAGCTGGGGGGGCTCTGAAGCTGCTCTGTGTGCAGTTTGCCCCTTGCCATGGGGTTTGGGGAGATAGAGCATTGCTCCAGAGCCCAATTCGGAGGGTGCTGAGCATCGCTGCTGGGGTGAAGAACCCCCCATGAGAGAGGAATGATGGCAAAGGGGTGGGGGGCACTGCAGGAGGAGCTGGGGGGGCTCTGCAGCTGCTCCATGTGCACCGTTTGCCCCTTGGCATGAGGTCTGGGGAGATAGAGCATTGCTCCAGAGCCCAATTCGGAGGGTGCTGAGCATCGCTGCTGGGGTGAAGAGCCCCCCCATGAGTGAGGAATGATGGCAAAGGGGTGGGGGGCACTGCAGGAGGGGCTGGGGGGGCTCTGCAGCTGCTCCGTGTGCACCATTTGCCCCTTGCCATGGGGTTTGGGGAGCCAGGGTATAGCCCAAGAGCTCGATCCGGAGGGCGTTGAGCATCGTTGCTGGGGTGAAGAGCCCCCCTTGAGCAAGGGATGGTGGCAAGGGGGTGGGGGGCACTGCAGGAGGAGCTGGGGGGGCTCTGCAGCTGCTCCATGTGCACCGTTTGCCCCTTGGCATGAGGTCTGGGGAGATAGAGCATCACTCCAGAGCTCGATCCGGATGGCGCTGAGCATCGCTGCTGGGGTGAAGAGCCCCCCCATGAGTGAGGAATGATGGCAAAGGGGTGGGGGGCACTGCAGGAGGAGCTGGGGGGGCTCTGCAGCTGCTCCGTGTGCACCATTTGCCCCTTGCCATGGGGTTTGGGGAGCCAGGGCATCGCCCCAGAGCCCCATCCGGAGGGCGCTGAGCTCCAAGCCCGGTCCTGCCGCACTCACAGCCCCCTCCTCGCCCCAGCACGACCCCACTGACACCCCCCAAACTGCAGCCCCCCACCCCCCCCCCCCCCCACCTACCCACACATAAAGCAGTATTTCGGGCTCTCTTGCTCCAAAGCTAAGGCGACTCCATGGCCTCCCAGAGCCCCTTTTCGCACCCAGCTCCCCCCAGAAGGGCTGTTAGTAAAGAATGGGGGGACCTTTAGCTCCCCAAATATCGCACAACCCCACCGAGTCGGGGGGAGAGGGTGGGGGGTTTGTACCCCAGCAGGGGTGTCACCCACCCACCCACTGAGCTCGTAGGGTGGCAACAACCTGGTTCTCACTACTTGTTGCGCAGTCGGATGGAAGCCGGAAAAACGGCGTCTCCAGACCCCCAGCACCATCTGGGCTGCTTTGTCCCCCACTTTTATCCTTGCACCCCCAAAACCCATAGGGATGGGGATCACCCCCACACGCACACACTTGCTGAGTGACCCACAAACACCCTCCACGCAACCTCCAGCCCTTTTGGGGTGAGCGGGAAGGAACCTCTTGAGGTGATGACGAAGGATCCTCCAGTCCCTCAACATGCCGGCCACCCCACAGCTCCCCGAAACCTGTCCCGCACCCCTCTCAGCCCCCCAGTATCCCCAGGGACCCCCACACCAGACCCCCAGACTCTCCTCTTCTTCGGGGGAACAACCGAGGAGCCTCCAGCCCCTTTTGGGGGACAATATGGGAACATCCAACCCCTCCCTGTGCCTTCTCCTCTTCTTTGGGGGAACAACCTAGGAGCCTCCAGAGCCTTTTTGGGGGACAATATGGGAACATCCAACCCCTCCCTGTGCCTTCTACCTCCAATTCACCCCGAAACCCCCTCAGCTCCTCCACCTGCGTGTCCCCCTCAGCATCCCCTGTGCCCCCATGCCGGACCCTGACTTTGGGGTGACAAACAGGAGCCTCCAGCCCTTTTTGGGGGGACAAGACGGGAGCCTCCAGCCCCTTTTGTGGGGGACAACACAGGAGCCTCCAGTGTTTTTGGGGGGACAAAGCGGGAGCCTCCAGCCCTTTGGGGGGACAACACGGGAACCTCCAGACCCTCTTGGGGGGACAACGTGGAAGCCTCCAGTCCCTTTTGAGGGGACAACACGGGAGCCTCCAGTGCTTTGGGGGGACAACACAGGAACCTCCAACCCCTTTTTGGGGGGACAATGTGGGAGCCTCCAGCCCCTTTTGGAGGGACAACATGGGAACCTCTAACCCCTTTTGTGGGGACAACACAGGAGCCTCCAGTGCTTTTGGGGGACAACACAGAAACCTCTAACCCCTTTTGGAGGGGACAACATGGGAACCTCCAATCCCTTTTGTTGGGGGACAATGCAGGAGCCCCCAACCCCTTCTGGGGGACAACATGGGAACCTCCAACCTCTTTTGGAGGGAGAACACAGGAACCTCCAACACATTTTTTTGGGGGAAAACACAGGAACCTCTAACCCCTTTTGGAGGGGACAACGTGGGAACCTCCAGCCCCTTTTAGGGGGAAAATATGGGAACATCCAACCCCTCCCTGTGCCTTCTACCTCCAATTCACCCCAAAACCCCCTCAGCTCCTCCACCTGCCTGTCCCCCCACCCTGCCCCAGCAAGCCCAGTGCCCCCACGCCGGACCCTGACTTTGGGGGACAAACAGGAGCCTCCAGCCCATTTGGGGGGGACAAGACGGGAACCTCCAGCCCCTTTTGCGGAGGACAACATAGGAATCTCTAACCCCTTTTAGAGGGGACAACGTGGGAACCTCCAACCCCTTTTGGGTGACAATGTGGGAACCTCCAACCTCTTTTGGGGGGACAACACAAGGAACCTCCAGCCCCTTTGGGGGAACAACATGGGGACTTCAAACACCTTTTGTGGGGACAGCACAGGAACCTCTAACCCCTTTTGGAGGGGACAACACAGGAGCCTCCAACACATTTTGGGGGGACAATGCAGGAGCCTCGAGCCCCTTTTGTGGGAGACAACATGGGAACCTCCAAACCCTTTTGGGGGGACAACACGGGAACCTCCAACACGCTTTGAGGGGACAGCGCAGGAACATCTAACCCCTTTTGGAGGGGACAACGCGGGAACCTCCAACCCTTTGGGGGAACAACATGGGAACCTCCAACACCTTTTGGAGGGAACAATATGGGAACCTCCAACCCTTTGGAGGGAACAACACGGGAACCTCCAACCCTTTGGAGGGAACAACACGGGAACCTCCAACCCTTTGAGGGGAACAACATGGGAACCTCCAACCCCTTTTGGAGGGAACAACACGGCAACCTCCAACCCTTTGGGGGGAACAACATGGGAACCTCCAACACCTTTTGGAGGGAACAACACGGGAACCTCCAACACCTTTTGGAGGGAACAATATGGGAACCTCCAACACGTTTTGGAGGGAACAACATGGGAACCTCCAACCCTTTGGAGGGAACAACATGGGAACCTCCAACACCTTTTGGAGGGAACAATATGGGAACCTCCAACACCTTTTGGAGGGAACAACATGGGAACCTCCAACCCTTTGGAGGGAACAACGCGGGAACCTCCAACACCTTTTGGAGGGAACAACGCGGGAACATCCAACACCTTTTGGAGGGAACAACACGGGAACATCCAACACCTTTTGGAGGGAACAACGCGGGAACCTCCAACACCTTTTGGAGGGAACAACACGGGAACCTCCAACCCTTTGAGGGGAACAACATGGGAACCTCCAACACCTTTTGGAGGGAACAATATGGGAACCTCCAACACGTTTTGGAGGGAACAACACGGGAACCTCCAACACGTTTTGGAGGGAACAACACGGGAACCTCCAACCCTTTGGGGGGAACAACGCGGGAACCTCCAACACGTTTTGGGGGAACAACATGGGAACCTCCAACCCCTTTTGGGGGCACAACACAGGAGCCTCCAGTGCTTTTGGGGGGACAACGCGGGACCCTCCATCCCATTTGGGGGGGACAACACGAGACCCTCCATCCACTCCCCTAACCGCCCCCCCCCAAGTTTATCCCACGTGCCCTTCAGCATCCCTGATGCCTCTATCCCCACACTCTCCAGGGTTCAGGGGGTGGGGTGGGGGGGGGTGTCCCACCAAGGGGGGTGTGTGTGTGTGTGTCCCAAAAAAAAATAAAAAATAAAGCAAATCTCACCTGCCCTGCTTGGTGATGATCATCTCGGTCTGATGCTTGTGGAACTTGGCCCAGAGAGGGAAGTTGTTGAGCATCACCTGCACCTTCCCAGCCGCTCGGTAGCCGGGAAGGGCGCAGAGGGAGCCGCTTCGGGGGCACAGGGCCCCCCCGAACCCCCCCACCCCACCTCCTCCTCCTCCTCCCGGGGCCTCTCCGAAGCCCTCCCCGGGGGCTGCCGAGGGGGGCGGCGGAGGAGCCCGGTAAGGGGGACAAGGACCCAAAAAGCGGTTGGAGGGGTAAGGGAGGTGGGGGGCTGGGGGTGGGGGGGCGGTTGCCGGGGGGACGGTGGGGGGGGGGTCCCCGAAATAAAAGGCGTCGCCGCGGGGTCCCGGCGCTTCCTTGGCACCGCTGAGCATGGGGGCGGCGGGGAGGGGGGGGCCGGGACCCGCTTCCAATGCGCCCATGGACTGGGGTGGGGAGGGGGTGCACTGACCCCCCCCTCTTCAGCCGCTCATGGGACAACGTTGGGGGGGGGTGGGGATGGTCAGAGAAGGGGGTCGGGCAAGCGGAGCAGCTCAAGGGTGCCCCCCCCGCCGGGGTCCCGCAGCCCCCTCCATGCCTGGAGTCGGTGGAGATGGGAAAAGCCGAAAGGGGGAAAAAAAAATAATAAAAACAAAAAAAACAAAAATCAAAAAAACACGCTTCCCTCGAAAAAAAAAAGAGAAAAAAAGACCGAAAAGCCCCCCCCAAAAAAAAGAGGGGGGAAAAAAAAAGCAAAAAATAAACTCACCTCAAAAAAAAAAAAAGGAGAAAAGACACGAAAAAAAAACCCAAATTAAGGGGGGAAAAAAAAGCAAAAAACACACCACCTAAAAAAAAATAAATAAAGGAAAAAATAGCCGAAAAGACCCCGAAAAAGTGGTGCTGGAGGGAAAGGGGAGGGGGTTGGAAATCGTCGTGTTCGCCGCCGCTCAGCCGCTCCAGCCGCCCATCCCCGTGGCCCCGCGCCTCTTATCCAAAGAAGCGGCTCCGAGCACTAGGCTCCGCCCACACCACCCCCCCCCCCCCAGGAGAGGGGGTGGGGGTCATGGGGGAGGGGGGCACTGGGGCACTTGGGGCACCGAGGGGGCAGGAGGGGGCACAGGGAGTGGGGGGACAGGGGGGACATGGGGGGCAAAGGTGAGTGGGAAGAGATGGGGGACAAGGTGGGTGGGAAGGCATGGGGGACATGGGGGGTGGGAAGGGATGGGGGACATTGGGGACATGGGGGACACGGGAGGTGGGAAGGGATGGAGGACATGGGGGGTTGGGAAGGGATGCGGGACATGGGGGCACTGGGGCACTGAGGGGCCATGAAGAGGCACAGGGGATGGGGGGACAGGGGGCACATGGGGGGTAAGGTGGGTTGGGAAGGGATGGGGGACATGGGAGACATGGGGGGTGGGAAGGGATGGGGGACATGGGGGCACTGAGGGGCATGGGGGATATGGGGGCACTAGGGCACATGGGGAACCGAGGGGGCAGGAGGGGGCATGGTGGGGGGGGGACAGGGGGGACATGGGGGGCAAGGTGGGTGGGAAGGGATGGGGGACATGGGAGATGGGAAGGGATGGAGGGCATGGGGGACGTGGGGGACAAGGTGGACAAGGTGGGTGGGAAGGGATGGGGGACATGGGGGCACTGAGGGGCATGGGGGATATGGGGGCACTAGGGCATATGGGGAACCGAGGGGGCAGGAGGGGGCACAGGGGGTGGGGGGGACAGGGGGGACATGGGGACCATGGTGAGTTGGGAAGGTATGGGAGACATGGGGGACATGGGGGGTGGGAAGGGATTTGGGACATGGGGGGCATGGGGAATATGGAGGGTGGGAAGGGATGGGGGATAAGGGAGACATGAGAGACATGGGGGGTGGGAAGGGATTGGGACGTGGGGGGTGGGAAGAGATGGGGGACATGGGGGGCATGGGGAACATGGAGGGTGGGAAGGGATGAGGGACATGGGAGACGTGAGGGACATGGGGGTGAGAAGGGATGGGGGACATGGTGGGTTGGGAAGGGATGGGGGACATGGGGGGCATGGGGAATATGGAGGGTGGGAAGGGATGGGGGATATGGGAGACATGAGGGACATGGGGGTGAGAAGGGATGGGGGACATGGTGGGTTGGGAAGGGATGGGGGACATGGGGGACATGGCAGGTGGGAAGGGATGGGGGACATGGGGGACATGGCAGGTGGGAAGGGATGGGGGACATGGGGGACATGGAGGGTTGGGAAGGGATGGGGGACATGGGGGACATGGGGGGCATGGGGGATATGAGGAGTTGGAAAGGGATGGGGGACATGGGGGACAAGGTGGGTGGGAAGGGATGGGGGAGATGGGGGACAAGGTGGGTGGGAAGGGATGGAGGACATGGGGAACATGAGGGACAAGGTGGGTGGGAAGGGATGGGGACAAGGTGAGTGGGAGGGGATGGGGGGACATGGAGGGCCACGGGGGGGTTGGAGGGGCTGGAGACACTGGAGGACATGGGGGATAGGGAGAGCTTGGTGGGGGTTGGAGGGGATGGGGGATATGGGCCACTGGGGGGCACTGGGGGCCACTGGGGGTGTGGGAGGGGGTGGGGGCACTCGGGGACATGTGGCACTGGGGGGTACGGGAGGATGGGAGGGGACATGGGAGATATGGGGGGGCACAGGGGGATGGGGGGCACTGGGGGAGTAGGGAAATAGGAGGGGATGGGGAGGTGGGGGACACAAGAGGGGATGGGGACACTTGAGGGGGGGCACAGGGACAGAGCGAGGAGTGACCTGGGCAGGGGGGGTGGAACCACATTCCTGCCTGTGTCTGGGGGACAACCTGTCCCCCCTCCTGCCAGGATACTTAATTAATCCATTAATTAGCCCACTTGCCTGGACTGCTGTGAGGATCCTGGACTGGGGGGTTACTCGCCCTTGACCCCTCGGGGAGTCCCCATGTCCCCCAGAGCCACCGCGAAGGCATTTCGGTTGGGGGGGGGGGGGGGGGGGGGGCACTTGGCAGCTCCCCAGCTCAGCACCATCAATATTTTCCATTCCCTGGAAGGGTGGGGGACGGCCACGTGAGGGATGTCCCCAGGGGGCCCCGCGCAGTGGGGAGAAGAAAGGCGTCCCTGGGGGTCCCCACTGAACCCACGTCTAAATCCCTTGGGATCAGCAGGCATGAGGTCACCCGAGATTGGGGGGAGGCAGTGGGGGTGGGGGAGGACAGGGATGAGGATGAGGATGAGGATGAGGATGGAGGTGGAGGTGGAGGTGGAGATGGAGATGGAGATGGAGATGGAGATGGAGATGGAAATGGAAATGGAGATGGAAATAGGGGTCGAGATGGAAATGGAGATGGGAATGGAGATGGAAATAGGGGTTGGGATGGAAATGGAGATGGAGATGGGGATGGAGATGGAAATAGGGGTTGGGATGGAAAATGGAGATGGAGATAGGGATGGAGATGGGGATAGAGATGGAAATAGGGATGGGGAGGGAGATAGAGATGGGAATGGGGACTGGGGCAGAGATGGAGTTGGGGATGGAGATGGAGATGAAGATGGGGAAGATGAAGACGGGGACAAGGAAGACATGGAAACAAGATGGGGACATGAAGATGGGGACAAGGATGGGGTTAGGTTCGGAGAAGGGGACAGGGACTGGGGTAGAGATGGATGGGGATGGAGATCAAGATGAATATGGGGACAAGGATTGGGACAGGGAGGAGGACAGGGATTGGGATGGGGATGAAGATAGGGCAAGAACTGGGATTGGGACAAGGGTTTGGATGGGAAGGAGGACAGGGATGGGGATGAAGATGAAGATAGGGCAGGAACTGGGATTGGGACAAGGATTTGGATGGGAAGGAGGACAGGGATGGGGATGAAGATGAAGATAGGGCAGGAACTGGGATTGGGACAAGGATGGGGACGGAGATCCAGCCGCTTGGGTCTGGACTCGGGGTAGGGGGGGGGACCCAGGGCGAGTGTGTGGGGTGTGTATTGGCCCATCAGACACAGTTTAGCAGCCATTCCCTTTATCCAGAGGGGTCCTGGGCTTCAGTCCCCCCCCACCCCCCGCTGACCTTCTCCTCCTGCCTTTCCGGCTCCCTGCCAGCCCCTAATTCCCTGGGAGCCAGGGTGGGGGGGAGGAGGGGGCTGGTGGGATGAGGGGGGGGGAGGCTGAGGGGGGGGTCCCCCACTCCCCTAGTGCTCACACCCCCTCCTACACACACGCACACACATGCACATAGAGCACAAGCAGTCTCCCCACCACATCTACACCTGTGCAGGTTCACGAACAAGTGCACAAGCAAACCCCCTCCCACCTACGCCTGTGCAGGCACATGCCAAGTGCACAAGCAGCCACCCACACACACCTACACCTGTGCAGGTGCACACACAAGTGCACAAGCAGCATCCCCCCCATCTATATCTGTGCAAGTGCACACACAAGCGCACAAGCAGCCCCCACACACCTGTACTTGTGCAGGTGCACACACAAGTGCACAAGCAGCATCCCCCCCATCTACACCTGGGTGGGTGCACACACAAGTGCACAAACAGACCCCCCCACCCGCCCATCTATACCTGCGCAGGTGCACACACAAGTCCACAAGCAACCCCCACACCACATCTACACCTGTGTGGGTGCACACACGAGTGCACAAGCAGCCCCCCCCTACATCTATACCTGTGCGGGTGTACACACAAGTGCACAAGCAGCCTTCCCCTACATCTACACCTGTGCAGGTGCACACACAAGCACACAAGTAGCCCCTCCACCACATCTACACCTGTGCTGGTGCATGTCAAGTGCACAAGCAGCCCCCCCCACACACCTACACCTGTGCAGGTGCACGCACAAGTGCACAAGCAAGCATCCCCCTCCTCTACACCTGTGCAGGTGCACGCACAAATGCACAAGCAGCCACCCCACCACATCTACATCTGTGCTGGTGCACACACGAGTGCACAAGCCGTCCCTCCCCTATCTACACCTTTGTGGGTGCACACACAAATGCACAAGCAGCCCCCACACAGACCTACACCTGTGCGAAGTGCATGTACAAGTGCACAAGCAGCCCCCCCCACACACACCTACACCTGTGCAGGTGCATGCACAAGCACCCCCCACACACACCTACACCTACGTGGGTGCATGCCAAGTGCACAAGCAGACCCCCTACACCTACACCTGTGCAGGTGCACACACAAATGCACAAGCAGCCCTCCCTCCCCCTCCTGTGCACACACACGTGTGTTTCCACCCTCCCGGAATCCAGAATAAAGCAAGGAATCTGCCCCCCGTTCCACCCCCCCCCAACACTTCCCATCCAGATCCCCCCCCCCCTCCCCATCCCCAAGTTCCCAAGTGAGGAAAAGAAGGAAAGCGAAGAAATTTCCAGATTTTTTTTTTTTAAACTCTAGGTGGGAAGAGGGTGTTAGAGATTGGGGGGGTGGGGGGGGCACTTTGTTGACATGGAGGGAAGGGGTAAAAGGAGCAAGTGCTGTGCCCCATGTGGTCCCTGACGTCACGTCTCGCTAATTCATTCCTGTTATTCCATGGCTGGAGAGGATAAATTCACAAGCGCAGCCCCCCCCTGCCGCGCTCAGCATCACCAGCAGCCCTGGGGACCTGCCACCGTCACCCCACGTCCCACCCCGCGTCCCACCCTGGGGTCTGGTGAAGGGAGGGGGGGAGGACACGCAGCGGAGTTTTGTCCCCCCGAGGTGACATCCTTGAGCCTTTGGCCTCCTCCGACGCCAACGCCAAGCGACACGGAGGCTGCTGGGAGAGCCAGCGGGACTCCTGGGGCCACGGTTGTCACACGTGTGGGGACATGCAGGGAAGGCAGGAGATGAGAGCTGGGAGCCGTGTCCTGACCGTCACCTCGAACAGCCCCGGCCGCAGCCACACGGATGCTCCAGGGCTTCCTCGGCCCAGGATCCTGGCTTGATCCCCTCCGACATCGCCAAGCTCAGCCCCGCGTGGCCAATGATGGGAGAATCAGAGAATCAAAGAATCACAGAATCATAGAATCATAGAATCACCAGGTTGGAAGAGACCCATCGGATCATCGAGTCCAACCATTCCCATCAAAATCATGATCACGATCAAAGAATCACAGAATCATAGAATCACCAGGTTGGAAGAGACCCATCCGATCATCGAGTCCAACCATTCCCATCAAAATCATGATCACGATCAAAGAATCACAGAATCATAGAATCACCAGGTTGGAAGAGACCCATCGGATCATCGAGTCCAACCATTCCCATCAAAATCACGATCACGAGGGTTTGGGGTCCAAGCCCAGTGAGGGACCCCCAAGCCCTTCACCCGCAGGGCCCTTCATGGATGCTGAGAGCTCTGTGACCTCCTTAGGGCTAAATTCCCCCTCTTCGAGCCCCGTGCCTCAGTTTCCCCTCTGCTTTTTTCATTCACGAGAGCCGGTGGCTGAGGTTGGTAGCGTGTCCCCTGTGCCCACCCCCTCCTGCCCACCCCCTCGGTTTCCGCTGGCGCCTGCAGCGAGGCCGAGGAAGAAGCAGCTCGCGCTGCAGGATGTGTCTGGTGAGTTGGCGCTGAGCTCACCACCTCGCAGGCTCTACCCAGTTGGCCACGTCCCTCCCAAAGCCACCACAGCTCCGAGCCTGTCCCCGGTGGCATTTCCAGTCTCCCCAGAGCTGAGCCCCTGCTTGAGCCAAGCCCAGCGTCGCCCCGTGCCTCAGTTTCTCCTCCCGCAGCTGCGACAGCAAACGTACCCATCCCTGGGGTCTCCAGCGCCAGCATGGGATGGGAGCAGAGGCTTTGCAGGGGGATTGTCCTGGACACCCTCCTGCTTTGTGTCACCTCTGGGACATCCTGCACCCATCCTGCATCCATCCTGCACCAATCCTGCATCCATCCTGCACCCATCCTGCATCCATCCTGCCCGGCTGAGCCCAGGACCTGGCAGAGGCACAAGACAGGAGCCAGATCCCATCAGGGTGCAAACCCAAGTCCCACTGCCCCCGAGTCCCACTGTCCCCAACACTGCTGTCCCCCAACCCCACTATCCCCAAGCCCCAGTGTCCCTAACCCCACTGTCCCCAAATCCCACTGTCCCCAATCCTGCTGTCCTCAAATCCTGCTGTCTCCACACCCCACTGTCTCCAACCCCACTGTCCCCAAACCCCAGTGTCCCCAAACCTCACTGTCCCCAAACCCCAGTGTCTCCAATCTCACTGTCCCCTAAACCCCAGTGTCCCCAAACACCACTACCCCTAAACCCAGTGTCCCCAATCTCACTATCCCCAAACCTCACTGTCCCCAACCCCAGTGTCCCCAGTCTCACTATCCCCAAACCTCACTGTCCTCAACCCCAGTGTCCCCAAACCCCAGTGTCCTCAAACCCTGCTACCCCCAAACTCGGTGTCTCCTATCTAACTATCCCCAAACCCCTCTGTCCCCACACCTCATTGTCCCCAACCGTGGTGTCCCCAATCCCAGTGTCCCCAAACCCCTCTATCCCCAACTCCATTGTCCCCAACCCTGCTATCCCCAAACCCCACTGTCCCCAAACCCAGTGTCTCCAATCTCACTATCCCCAAACCTCGCTGTCCCCAAACTCCACTGTCCCCAAACCCAGTGTCTCCAATCTCACTATCCCCAAACCTCGCTGTCCCCAAACCCCACTGTCCCCAAACCCCACTGTCCCCAAACCCAGTGTCTCCAATCTCACTATCCCCAAACCCCTGTCCCCACACCTCACTGTCCCCAACCATGACGTCCCCAATCCCACTGTCCCCAACCCCAGTGTCCCCAAACCCCTCTATCCCCAACTCCCTTGTCCCCAACCCTGCTATCCCCAAATCCCACTGTCCCCAACTCCAGCGTCCCTAAACCCCACTGTCCCCAAGCCCCCTCCCCTCCAACCCTCAGGCAGGTGCCACTGTGGGAATTTGCTTTTCTAACAGGGATTAGGCCTGGGGTACCCGGGGAAACTTGGGGTGCTTTTCTCGACCAGCGGCATCGTTCCTGTTTTCGCTCTGAGCTGAGCGCGAAGGCACTGGGCACCCACGGGGGCTAAATTTGGTCTCCGGGAAAACCAGAACCGCTCCCCCCACCCCGGAGGAATTTGCATCTCGGAGGTAGAGCTGCTGAGAAGCTCGCGGAGGCATGAACGCCAACCGCAGCGTGGCCTAGGCCACCCTGGCCACCTGCCACCCGCCTCGGCTAGCCCAGGACTAACCCTCCCTTGGGGCCACATCCTGCCCCTCTCTGGCCTCCAACCCTGAGTGCTTTGCAGCCAGAGGGTGCAGGATGCGATGGAGCCTCCATCCATCCCTACCAGGGGTCAGAGGTCGCAGGGGAAACTGAGTGGCTGGCAGGGGAAACTGAGTCACGGGCAGTGACAAGCAAGGTGTGTGTGGGGGGTGTGTGCAAAGCCAGTCCCCATCCTCGCCACACACTGTCCCAACACTGTCACCCTCTGTCTTCCTGCCCCAAAGTGAACCCAGGAGCGATGCAGCTCTGCTCCTGCACCCCCAGCCCTATCGTCCCACGGTCCCCAACCTCCCTGTCCCCCTGAAAAAACCGCAATCAGGTTCTTGTATGTCAGAGTGGGAAGGGGAAACTGAGGCACATAGGCAGAGTCGATGCCTGGTTTGCTGCATCCCCATCCTCCCCACCCTTTGTCCCAGCACCGTCACCCTCCTTCCTGCCCCAAAGTGAACCCAGGAGCGATGCTGTTCCGCTCCTGCACCCCCAGCCCCATCGTCCCACAGTCCCCAACCTCCCTGTCCCCCTCAAAAAAACTCAGCCAGGACTCTGTGAGTCAGAGTGGGAAGGGGAAACTGAGGCACAGGCAGAGCCTACGCCCAGTTCAGTGGATCCCCATCCTCGCCACCTGCTGTCCCAGCACCATCACCCTCCTTCCTGCCCCAAAGTGAACCCAGGAGCGATGCTGCTCTGCTCCTGCACCCCCAACCCTATCATCCCACCGTCCCCAAGCCCCATGTCCCACTCAAAAAACCGCAGCCAGGACTCTGTGAGTCAGAGTGGGAAGGGGAAACTGAGGCACATAGGCAAAGATGATGCCCGGTTTGGTGGGGCTCAGCTCCCACCGTGGTCCCCATGGTCCCCACCCTTTGTCCCAGCTCCATCACCCTCCTTCTTCCCGCCCCAAACCACCAGGCGCTGGCAGGACACCCAGTTTGGGGGAGAAACCCCAGGGGGGGAGCCCATGGGGTAGGAGGGGATTGGGGAGGGGCTACAAACAAACCCATCTCACTGTAGGGTTGCCCCCAGCACCCTCGAAATGCTTCTCTATCCGTTGGGATGAATCCTGAGTGGTACTGGAAGGATGCTCAGCATCCACCACACTCCATCCTGGACCAGTGGGTAGGAGAGAGGGGGGAGTTATGGGGTAGGAGGGTAGCAGGGGAGGGGGCAAAAAGCAACCTGTGCCCCTATGGGGCTCCCCGCATCAGCCCATGGAGTGGGACGGATCCTGACTGGTACTGGAGGGATGCTCAGCATCCATCACACTCCATCCTGAACCAGTTTAGGGGAGAAATCCCACTGGGAGGGGAGAGTTATGAGGTAGGAGGGGTGTGTAAGAAGCAGCCTGTGCCCCCATGGGGCTCCCCAAATCAATCTATGGAGTGGGACGGATCCTGACTTGGTACTGGAAGGATGCTCAGCATCCATCACTCTCCATCGTGGACCAGTTTGGGGGAGAAAACCCACTGGGAGGGGAGAGTTATGGGGTAGGAGGGGTGTGTAAAAAGCAGCCTGTGCCCCCATGGGGCTCCCCAAATCAATCTATGGAGTGGGACGGATCCTGACTTGGTACTGGAAGGATGCTCAGCATCCACCACACTCCATCCTGGACCAGTTTGGGGGAGAAAACCCACTGGGAGGGGAGAGTTATGGGGTAGGAGGGGTGTGTAAAAAGCAGCCTGTGCCCCCATGGGCTCCCCAAATCAATCTATGGAGTGAGACGGATCCTGACTGGTACTGGAGGGATGTTCAGTATCCATCACACTCCATCCTGGACCAGTTTGGGGGAGAAAACCCACTGGGAGGGGAGAGTTATGGGGTAGGAGGGGTGTGTAAAAAGCAGCCTGTGCCCCCATGGGGCTCCCCAAATCAATCTATGGAGTGGGACGGATCCTGACTGGTACTGGAGGGATGTTCAGTATCCATCACACTCCATCCTGGACCAGTTTGGGGGAGAAAACCCACTGGGAGGGGAGAGTTATGGGATAGGAGGGGTGTGTAAAAAGCAGCCTGTGCCCCCATGGGGCTCCCCAAATCAATCTATGGAGTGGGACGGATCCTGACTTGGTACTGGAAGGATGCTCAGCATCCATCACGCTCCATCGTGGACCAGTTTGGGGGAGAAAACCCACTGGGAGGGGAGAGTTATGGGGTAGGAGGGGAGCAGGGAGGGGGTGCAAAAAGCAGCCTGTGCCCCCATGGAGCTCCCCACATCAGCCTATAGAGTGGGACGGATCCTGACTTGGCACTGAAAGGATGCTCAGCACCCCCAGCCCCTGCTGGAATGGGTCCTTCCCCAGTGTCCCCAGTGCCAGCCGCAGGTGACAAGCTGGTGGCAGCTCCCGAGGAGGATAAGGGGGGGTTGGGGGGGGGGGGGGGGGGATGCTGGGCACCGAGCAGGCGGCTCCTTAATCTCGGGGAAGGAAGCGGCTCCGGTTACGGAGCTGCCCTCGGTGTAAACGGAGAGCGACAGGAAGAGAAGTCATTAACGTCGTTCCAGCTGCTGCTGCCACCCTAAACCCGGAGGGTGCTCAGCCCTGTCTGTGTGACACCCCCCCCACCCCCCCACCTCCAGCCGCCCTCCGGATGCCCTGGGGTGAGGGGACACCGGGGGTCTGCCCATGGGAGACCCCCCTTTCCATCTCTGGGGTGACCTGATCCCACCCCTCTGCCTCCCATCCCCATGGGATGAAACCTGACCCCATCCCATGGGATATAAATCCTGACTCCATCCCCATGAGATAAATCCTGACCCCATCCTATGAGATAACTCCTGGTTCCATCCTATGGGGTAAATCCTGACCCCATCCTATAGGATAAATCCTGACCCCATCCCCATGGTTTAAATCCTGACTCCATCCTATGGGATAAATCCTGACCCCATCCTATAGGATAAATCCTGACTCCATCCCCATGAGATAAATCCTGACCCCATCCCATGGGATAAATCCTGACTTCATCCCCATGGGATAAATCCTGACTCAATCCCATGGGGTAAATCCTGACTCCATCCTATGGGGTAAATCCTGACCCCATCCCATGGGATAAATCCTGATCCCATCCTATGAGATAAATCCTGGCTCCATCCTATGGGGTAAATCCTGACTCCATCCTATGGGATAAATCCTGACCCCATTCCATGGGCTAAATCCTGACTCCATCCCATGAGCTAAATCCTGATTCCATCCCCATGGGATAAATCCTGACTCCATCCCGTGAGATAAACCCTGACTCCATCCTATGGGATAAATCCTGACTCCATCCCATGGGGTAAATCCTGAGTGTGGGGGTGCGAGGGAGGATGGGTGTGTGCATAGGTGTGCAAGGGACTGGGAGTGTGTAAGGGTTCTGGGGTGGGACGTAGGTGTGTATGGGGGTCTGAGAGGGCATGTATGAGTGTGCAAGGAGGTGCAAAGGGGGTTGGAGGCCTGTGTGAGTGCGCAAGGGGGTGAGGGGGTGAGTGTGCAAGAGGCAGGGAGTGGAAGTGTTAAAGGGACCAGGGTGCAAGTGCGCAAGGGGTTGGGGCTGTGAGTGTGTAAAGGACCGGGGTGTGCGAGGGAGCTGGCGTGCACATGGGCACGCAGAGGAGCCTCATGTGTGAGTGTGCAAGGCACTGGGGTGCACACATCTGTGTGTGCAAAGGCCTGCGCGCATGGGGGTGCAAGGATGGGCTGGAGGGGGGGTGCAGGAGATCAAAGGACCAGGGGGGTGGGGGGTGCACCTTTGTGTGCAAGAACCAAAGGCGTGCGAGGGTGCACGTGGGTGTGCAAAGCAGCTTTTGCGTGTGCGAGAGACCAGGATCCAGCACCCATGGATGGAGGAGGAGAGGGGGTCCCTGTGCCAACCCAATCCTTTCGCTGTTACAGGCTCTTGGCTTCCCAGGGTGTGAAGTGGGGGTGCCTGGGGGTGTCTTGGGGGGGGCTGCAGCCCCTGTCTGTCCAGCTTAGTGTGATAGGAGGGGCTCGGTGTCCCCCCCTCAGCCCCTCGTCTTCGCCAGTGACGACACGGGTAGCGCTGCCGACAACACGCGGGGCCTGCAGGCGACACGCGTGGGAAGCCGGCACACGTGTGTGCGTGATGGTTGTGACCCCCCCCCCGACATCCCCCCAATATCACCAGATCCAGCTATGAGAGGGTCATGTGGGGAGGGGGACATGGGGGACGTGGGGACACAGAGGTGGGGGGCAGGACCCCTCTGGGATGGGAGGGATGAGATGGGGATGGGGATTCTGCCCCATGGGATCCAATCCTGCCCCATAGGCTCCAATCCTGCCCCACAGGATCCAATCCTGCCCCACAGGATCCAAACCTGCCCCATAGATTCCCATCCTGTGCTTGCAGGGTCACCTCCTGCCCTTCAAGGTCTCCTCGTGCCCCATAGGTTCCATTCTGTGCTGCAGGGACCTCTTCTGCCCTATAGGGTCCAATCCCTGCCCTATAGGGTCTCATTCTGCTCCTTCAGCTCCCATCCTGTCCCCTAGGGTCCAACTCCTACTCTGCAGGGTCCAATCCTGCCCTATAGGGTCCAATCCCTGCCCTGTAGGGTCTCATCCTGCTCCTTCAGCTCCCATCCTGTCCCCTAGGGCCCAAACCCTACTCTGCAAGGCCCTGTCCTGTCCCAGAGGGATTGATCCTGACCCCTTGGGTCCTATACTGTCCTGTACGGCCCAGCAGGGTCTGCTGCAGCTCTAGAGGGTCGGATCCTGCTCCTGCGGGTGGTGGGGGCGGCAGCCGGAGGCAGGGCACTCGCTGCGTGCCAGAGGACGGAGCTGGCAGATAAAAATACCCTTGGGACCCTGACGACGGAAGTGGAGGTGACAGCACCGGCTGCTCTGGGACAGTGGGGGGGTGGGGAGGCTGCCTTTGGGTGTCCTGGGCCCTGCTGAGGACCCTGGGCCCTGCTGGGGACCCTGCACCCAGCACTGGGACCCAGCAAAGTGCAGAGCTGGGCACCCTGGAGGCTGCAGTGGGGGCCGAGGACTCAGACTTCTCAGCTCAGCCCCTTCCTCAAGGTGCTTGGTGTCCACATCGCCCTGGGTACTGGCATCACCCCTGGGCACCTGCATCACCCCTGGGCACCTGCATCATCCCCGGGTACCTGCATCACCCCTGGGTACCCACATCACCCTGGGTACCTGCATCACCCTGTGTGCCTGCATCACCTTGGGTACCAGCATCACCCCTGGGTGCCTGCATCACCCCTGGGTGCCTGTATCATCCCTGGGTGCCTGTATCATCCCTGGGTACCCGCATCACCCCTGGGCACCTGCATCATCCCCGGGTACCCGCATCACCCCTGGGTACCCACATCACCCTGGGTACCTGCATCACCCTGTGTGCCTGCATCACCTTGGGTACCAGCATCACCCCTGGGTACCTGCATCACCCCTGGGCACCTGCATCACCCCTGGGTGCCTGCATCATCCCTGGGTACCTGCATCACCCCTGGGAACCTGCATCACCCTGGGTACCTGCATCATCCCTGGGTGCCTGTATCACCCTGGGAACCTGCATCGCCCTGGGTGCTTGCATCACCCTGGGTGCCTGCATCATCCTGGGTACCTGCATCATCCCTGGGTGCCTGCATCACCCTGAGAACCTGCATCGCCCTGGGTACCTGCATCACCCCTGGGCACCTGCATCATCCCTGGGTACCTGCATCACCCCTGGGCACCTGCATCATTCCTGGGAACCTGCATCACCCTGGGTACCTGCATCATCCCTGGGTACCTGCATCACCCCTGGACACCTGCTTCACCCCTGGGTACCAGCATCATTCCTGGGTACCTGCATCATCTCAGTTCCTTCCTCAAGGTGCTTGATGCCCACATCGCCCTGGCTACTGGCATCATCCCTGGGTACCTGCATCACCCTGGGTACTGGCATCATCCCTGGGCACCTGCATCACCCCTGGGTACCTGCATCACCCTGCGTACCCGCATCACCTCTGGATGTCTGCATCCAGGATAGGGATCCAGGACCAGCACCAACCTGGGGCAAGCACATTGAAGCTGGGTACCTGGTGCCAGTATCACTCCTGGGTACCCACATCACCCTTAGGTGCCCACACCACCTCAGGTACCTGCATCATCCCTTGGGGCTGGCATCCAGGCTGGGGACCAGTGCCAGCATCACCTCTGGGTGTCCACATCACCCTTGGGTGACCACATCACCCTTGGGTGTCCACATCACCTTCGATGCCTGCATTTGAGCTGGGTACCAGTACCAGTATCACCCCAGGTGCCCACATCACCTCTGGGTGCTTGAATCAAGGCCGGGGAGCAGCTGCTGACATGGACCTGAGTGCCCACATCACCTCTGGGTGCCCACACCGACCTAGGTACCTGCATCGTCTCTGGGTGCCTGCATCCAGGCTGGGGACCTGGTGCCAGCATCACCTCTGGGTGCCCACATCACCCTGGATGCTCAAATCAAGGTTGGGTAGCTGGTGCCAGCATCACCCCTGGGTGCCCACATCA
This sequence comes from Coccyzus lansbergi, assembly GCA_033558105.1. Lineage (NCBI taxonomy): Eukaryota > Metazoa > Chordata > Aves > Cuculiformes > Coccyzidae > Coccyzus > Coccyzus lansbergi. The sequence continues at coordinate 60,596 of JAUMJK010002042.1, forward strand.
CCTTAGATGCTTGGATCAAGGTTGGGTAGCTGGTGTCAGCATCACCCTGGGTGCCCACATCACCCCTGGGTGCCCAGATCACCTTGGACGCTTGAATCAAAGTTGTGTAGCTGGTGCCAGCATCACCCCTGGGTGCACACACCATCTTAGGTACCTGCATCGTCTCTCTGTGCTGGCATCCAGGCTGGGGACCAGTGCCAGCATCACCCTGGGTGCCCACATCACCCCTGGGTGCCCACATCACCTTGGATGCTTGAGTCAAGGTTGGGTAGCTGGTGCCAGCATCACCCCTGGGTGCCCACATCACCTCAGATACCTGCATCCCAGCTGGGTACCAGTGCCAGCATCACCTCTGGGGGCCCACATCACCTTGGATGCTTGGATCAAGGTTGGGTAACTTGGTGCCAGCATCACGCCTGGGTGCTCACATCACCTCGGATGCCTGCATCCCGGCTGGGTACCAGTGCCAGCATCACCCCAAGTGCCCACATCACCTCTGGATGCTCAAATCAAGGTCGGGTACCAGTGCCAGCATCACCCCTGGGTGCCCACATCACCTTGGATGCTTGGATCAAGGTTGAGTAGCTGGTGCCAGTATCACCCCTGGGTGTCCACATCACCTCTGGATGCTCAAATCAAGGTTGGGTATCTGGTGCCAGCATCACCCCTGGGTGCCCACATCGGCTCTGGGTGCTCACATCACCTTGGATGCTTTGATCAAGGTTGGGTACCAGTGCCAGCATCACCCTGGGTGCCCACATCACCTTAGGTACCTGCATGGTCTCTCTGCGCTGGCATCCAGGCTGGGGACCAGAGTCAGCATCACCCCAGTTGCCCGCATCACCCCTGGGTGTCTGCGTCCCCAGCACCCACCGTGCGGTGGGCACGGGCAGGGCTGGCGAGGGGCCTTTGGGAGATGCAAAGTGACAAATGACGCCCCGCGCGCTCTAATTGATGTGACGCGGGGCTGACACCGCGGTCGCACCCGGGGCCGGGGAGGAAAAAAAAAAAAAAAAAGAAAAGATAAAATCCAATCAAATGATAAAAATAGGTCAGGGGGAAGAAGAAGCCGGAGCCGGGTTCATTCCAGCCGCTGGATAAAAAGAGCCGCCCGCGGGTCCAGTCGGCGCAGAGCCAGCCTGAGCAGCGGAGGGGGGAGATGAGATGAGGGAGGGGGTGGGATGGGGTGGAAGGGGTTGGGGTGAGCGCTCAGCACCTCGCTGGGACCCCAGATCCGCAGCCCACCTGCCTGGAGCACCAGGGCTCAGCGTCAGGTCAGGATGTTGGCACCAACAGGGTGAGGTTTAGCCCCAAATGCCACTTTCTGAGCCGCCTGGAATAGAATCATAGAACCACCAGTTTGGAAAAGACCCACTGGATCATCCAGTCCAACCATAAGCATGCACTGGAAGGTTTTGGGGGGTCCCTAGGGTTCCCATGGTGGGGGTATCGAAGGATTAGAGCAGCTTCCAGTATGGAAGGGGGCTCCAGGAAAGCTGGGGAGGGGCTCTTGATCAGGGAGTGCAGGGATGGGATGAGGGGGAATGGTTTTGAGCTGAAAGAGGGGAGACTAAGGTGAGATCTTAGTGAGTTGGGGTTGTTTGGTCTGAAGAAGAGAAGGCTCCAAGGAGATCTCGGAGCAGCTTCCAGGGCTGAAAGAGGCTCCAGGAAAGGTGGGAGCTCTTGATCAGGGAATGCAGGGAGAAAGGGAATGGTTTGGGGCTGAAAGAGGGGAGAGTGAGATGAGATCTTGGGGAGAAACGTTTCCCTGTGAGGGTGAGGAGGCCCTGGCCCAGGCTGCCCTGAACAGAGGTGGCTGCCCCATCCCTGGAGGGGTTCAAGGGCAGGTTGGATGGGGTATGGAGCCCCTGATCCAGTGGGAGGTGTCCCTGCTCACGATTTGGGTCGGAACTGGCTGATCTTTGAGGTCGCTTCCAACCCAACCCATTCCAGGATTCTGCGGGGACGCTGGGGCCGTGGCCTGGTGCCCGGGGTGCCCTGGCGCTGGTGGCGGCCGTCCCAGCGGGTCACGAGGAGTTCAGGCTGCTGGGTGTCGATGGCCCCGGGCGCCCGCCTGCTGCTGGATTTCGGGCCACCAGCCAGAGCGGGGCCGGCAGCGTGACCAGTGCAACCCGCGTGTCCCCGCAGAGAGAGCCGAGAGAGCCCGCGGGGAGAGCTGAGACCCCAGAGACACAGCTGCCACGGGGCCACCGCCACGCCAGCCACCACCGTGCTGTCCCCGAGAACCACGCAAGGACTGGGGACATGGTATCTGTCCCTCCCTGCATCACGGAGTGTCATCTAAGCCCCCACATCCCACCCCCTGCATCCCAATCTCCTGCATCCTATCCCTGCATCCCAACCTCGCATCCTATCCCTGCATCCCAATCCTGCACCCCAACCCCACATTCCATCCCCACATCACAACCCTGCATCCCAACCCCACATTCCATCCCCACATCACAACCCTGCATCCCAACCCCATATTCCATCCCTGCATCACAAACCTGCATCCCAATCCTGCATTCTATTCCTGCACACCATCCCCACATCCCAGCCCCGCATCCCATCCTCACATCCCAATCCCACATCTCAACCCCAAAACCCAATCCTGTATCCCAATCCCACATCCCAACCCTGCATCTCACCCCTGCATCCCAACCCTGCATCCCAATCCTGCATCCAAACCCCGCATCCAAATCCTGCATCCCAACCCTGCATCCCATCCCTGTATCCCAACCCTGCATCCCAATCCTACATCCCATCCCTGCATCCCATCCCTGCATCCCAACCCCTCATCCCAATCCCACATCCCAACCCCACATCATATCCCTCCATCCCAACCCCTCATCCCAATCCCACATCCCAACCCCATATCATATCCTTGCATCCCAATCCCACATCCCAACCCTGCATCCCACACCTGGATCCCAACCCCACATCCCAAGCACACATCACAACCCCAAAACCCAATCCCATATCCCAACCCTGCATCCCATTCCTGTATCCCAACCCCTCATCCCAATCCCACAACCCAACCTCACATCACACCCTTGCTTCCCAACCCCACATCCCAACCTCACATCACACCCTTGCTTCCCAACCCCACATCCCAACCTCACATCACATCCTTGCATCCCAATTCCACATCCCAATCGCACATCCCAACCCCAAACCCCAATCCTGCATCCCAATCGCACATTCCATCCTTGTATCACAACCTTGCATCCCAATCCTGCATCCCATTCCTGCACACCATCCCCACATCCCAACCCCACATCCCATCCTCACATCCCAACCCCACATCTCAAACGCAATCCTGCATCCCAATCCCACAACCCAACCTCACATCACATCCTTGCACCAACCCTGCATCTCATCCCTACATCCCAACCCCACATCCCAATCCCACATCCCAACCTCATATCACATCCTTGCATCCCAATCCCGCATCCCAACCCCAAATCCCCACATCCCTCCTTGATGGGACCCAGGGTCAAGGGCTGCCAGCACATAGGAGGATTATTTTTTGGGGGGTGGCTTCTCTTCCAATAGACCCCCCTTTCTTTGGATGCTCGATCCCGCTGACCCCGAGTTTAACCCCACTTACGGCGCCGGCAGACGCTGCCCTGGACGCAGATGGGTTGTGACAACCGAGAAGTCCCCCCCGGCGGGCGCTGGCGAGGCGCTGGCCGTGGCACGGGGGGGGCACAAGGCCCATGTCAGGGCGCGTTGGCTCCTGTGGCTCCGTCAGCTCCCCGCAGCGAGACGGTGGGTCCCCCGCGCTCTGGCTGGGGCTGGGACGGCCGCCCGGGGGTCCCCGGTGGCACTTGTCTCTCCGCAGCATCCGTGATGGTGCTGGGCACATGGCAGCCGAGGCTGTTTGTGTGTTTGTGTGTGTGTCCCCCTCCTCCTTCCTCCCCACTGCTGTCATTCCAGGCCACAGGCCCCCCCGATGGTTGGCAACAAGGAGGGGTTGGGGGATGCAGATGGATGTGAAAGAACGGAGCCCATCAAGGCGATGAGGAGGGACACCGGGACGTGCCGCGACGTGGGCATCGAGGGCTGGAGGACCCTGGGGACCTCAAGAGCCACCACTGCTCCCTTGGAGGCGACGGGGAGGGCGAGGCACGTGTGAAAACCCTTCTGCCTCTCCAGGAAGAGCAGCTGCGAAAGGTCAGGCAGCTGCCGGCACACGTGTGTGCCAAGGGGAGCAGCAGCCAGAGCCAGAGCTGGCAGCGGCTGAGAGAGACGGGCACCCAGGGGCCAGGCGGGCATCACGGCGTGATGGAGGGATCAGGGATCCTAGGGGGATGCAGGACCTCAGGGTGATGGAAGGACCAAGGACCCCAGGGTGATAGAGGGATCGTGTCTCCTGGGTGGGTGCAGGACCCCAGAGTGATGGAGGGACCAAGGACCCCAAGGTGATGAAGGGAACAAGAACCCCAAGGTGATGAAGGGAACAAGAACCCCAGGGTGATGGAGGGACCAAGGACCCCAGGGTGATGGAGGGACCAAGGACCACAGAGTGATGAAGGGACCAAGGACCCCAGGGTAAAGAAGGGACCAAGGACCCCAAGGTGATGAAGGGAACAAGAACCCCAAGGTGATGATGGGACCAAGGACCCCAGGGTGATGAAGGGAACAAGGACCCCAGGGTGATAGAGGGATCATGTCTCCTGGGTGGATGCAGGACCCCAGAGTGTTGGAGGGACAAAGGACCCCAAGGTGATGAAGGGACCAAGGACCCCAGGGTGATGGAGGGACCAAGGACCTCAGGGTGATGGAGGGATCAGGTATCCTAGATGAATGCAGGACCCCAGAGTGATGGAGGGACCAAGGACCCCAGGGTGATGGAGGGATCAGGTATCCTGGGTGGATGCAGGACCCAGGTGACATGACCAAGGACACCAAGTGATCGCAGGACCTCTGGGTGATGTGGGCATCCAGAGCGATGCAGGCACCCAGGGGTGATGTGGGCACTCATGGTGATGCTGGTACCGGTCCCCAGCCTGGACGCAGGCACCCAGAGGTGACGTGGGCACTCAGGAATGACGCAGATGCCCAGGGTGACACGGGTACCAAGGGTGATGTGGGCACCAAGCCCCCACCACGGGAAGGAGCTGAGCGGAGAAGCCCGAGCGCAACATCCTCGTGTCCTTGGCCAAAGATGTGGGCTGAGCACTGAACCTGTGGCCACCACTGCAACCTCTGGCCGTGTCGCCTCATGAGTGAGGCTGAAGTTTTTCTCCTTAGGGGTATGGACAAAGCTTCCCCCAAGGTCCCTGTCCCAGGCCTGGCATCCCCCTGGTTTCTTCTAAGTGCTTCTTGAGACGCTCCCTGGTGCACGCGGCAGCTCTGGGGCTTGTGGTTAAACCCCAGGGCTCTGGCTTTGACTCACACCGGATCCGTGGCACAGAGAGGCCTTTTCGGCACCCACGGTTGGAAAGAAACGTTCACCCAGGCAAGGAGCACCGGGCGCTTCCTCGCAGCCCCGTTTCCTATAAACCCCGACGGGAGGGGACCCGTGGCCGAGGTGCCACCAACAAAAGCTGAGTTCATGGAATGGTTGGACTAGAAGATCCGATGGGTCCCTTCCAACCTGGTTGTTCTATGATTCTATGATTCATGGGGTCCCTTTGGAGCCATGAGGGTCCCTCTGGAGCCGCGAGGGTCCCTCAGCTCAGTCTTGGGGTCATCGCCTTGTGCATGTGGCTCGTCCCCATGAGAATACGCCGAGCGAAGCTGGAAGGAGTGCGAAACACTGAAGGTTGAAACCATCAGCACAGTCCTTAATGGACATCAGAGAATCCCCTTCGTGACACACACGGAGCTGGGGACACCGAGTCCGGTCGTCGCCGCTCGAAGCTGCTGCAATCACACAGCAATGGGGTAGGGGCATCCCTGCTTGGCTCCCCCGACCCTGTGCCCCAAGCTGAAGGAGAAAACAAGCCTCGAGCCCTGGGAACCGCTTTGATTTTCCCCTAAACGAGCGAAACGCCGAGAAAAGAAAAGCAAAAATAAAATAAAAAAAAAAAACCCAAAACCAGCTGGAAAAAGAAACTTTTCAACCTGCCCAAAATAAGTGGGGTTTTCACCAGGGAAAATAATATATAATAAGAAAGTTGTCGCAGAGGAAAGAACGAGGTGTGACCTGTGGGGACACGGAGGGGGCACCGTGCTGGGTGGGGAGGGGGCTGCAGGCGCAGGGGGAGGGTCTAGGGGACAGTGTCCTGTGCGGAGGATGTAACAACATAATCCCCGAGGATGCTCTTGTCACCCTCAGGATGAGCTAGAGGTGATGGACACCCTACCCCTGGCACCACGGGAAGCCCCTCGTGTCCCTTGTCACCACAACCAGGCTGCAGTGTGGATGCCGCATAGAATCATAGATGGAATCAACAGGTTGGAACACAGCCCCAGCCAGACCTCTGACCCCCCTGAGCCCCCAGAGTGTCCCCACAGGACCCCCCTGGCATGTCCTGGTCCCCAAATGCTGAAGGGAACGGGATGTGATGCTCCTGGACAAGCCACCCCTGCTCCTGAGCTGTGGGGACAGTGGGACCAAGCATCCCCTGAGCATCCTTGGGGCAGAGACCCCCCTCACACACACACTCCTTGGCTCCTCTTTCTTTTTTGGAAGAGAGAGACACCCCATCCCAGTCCATTTCCAGTTCAAACTGGGGCGTGGGCAGAGAAGGAGCCTGGTTGCCCTTGAGGGACTTGGTTTAGTGTCAGATAGGAATGGTTGGACTAGAAGATCCGATGGGTCCCTTCCAACCTGGTTGTTCTGTGATTCTGTGATTCTGTGAATCTGCCCTGGCTGCAAATCAGGCTTCGTCATAGGGTGGGTGCAGCCCCCCTAAAAAATTAGCTCTTTTGGGGATCCCTCTCTGCAGCATCTCATCCCCCCCCCAGCTCAGCCCCTTTGCTCCCTCTCTGCCTGTGCCTGTCCGAGGGGCCCAATCCGGCTCAGCTCTTCCTCCCCCTGCCAGGATGGGGAGATCAGCTCCGATAAGGCCAAGGGGCTCTGGGGTGGGTTTGGGGGACCAGGACTGATGCAAGAGGACTGTCACCTGTGGTGGCATCGCAGCACCCGGTGTCCTGCGAGGCACTTGGGCAGCCCAGGGCGCAGCGGCCCCCACAGGCATCGCCTTGGAGGGTGAGACCAAAACAAGCCACCCCTGGTCCTGAGCTGTGGGGACAGTGGGACCAAGCATTCCCTGAATCCTTGAATACTGTGTTCAGTTGTGGGCCCCTCACCACAAGAAGGATGTTGAGGCTCTGGAGAGAGTCCAGAGAAGAGCAACGAAGCTGGGGAAGGGGCTGGAGAACAGAACCTATGAGGAGCGTCTGAGAGAGCTGGGGGTGTTCAGCCTAGAGAAGAGGAGGCTGAGAGGAGACCTCATTGCTCTCTGCAACTCCCTGAAAGGAGGTTGTAGAGAGGAAGGAGTTGGGCTCTTCTCCCAAGGGACAGGGGACAGGACAAGAGGGAATGGCCTCAAGCTCCGCCAGGGGAGATTTAGGCTGGAGATTAGGAGGAAGTTTTTCACAGAAAGGGTCATTGGGCATTGGAATAGGCTGCCCAGGGAGGGGGTTGAGTCACCTTCCCTAGAGGTGTTTAAGGGACGGGTGGATGAGGTCTTGAGGGACTGACTTGGTTTAGCGTTTGATAGGAATGGTTGGACTAGAAGATCCGATGGGTCCCTTCCAACCTGGTTGTTCTATGATTCTATGATTCCCCTGAGCATCCTTGGGGCAGGGACCCCACCAAGGGGCTCTGGGGTGGGTTTGGGGGGTCAGGACTGATGCAAAAGGGAGTGTCACCCATGGTGGCAACGCAGTACTCGGGCAGCCCAGAGAGCAGCGGCCCCCACGGGCATCGCCCTGGAGGGTGAGACCAAAAACCACAGCCCAGCGCTGCGGTTGGCAGCTCCTGTGAGGTGCTGAGAAGGCAGCAGCACTCGGGGAAGTCAGAGGAAACGGGGCCACACACACAACCACCACCCCCTATTCTCAGGCACCCCCACTTATCTTGCCCTGCTGAGAGGGAAACTGAGGCACGGCACTCCCGTGGGCGCTGGAAGGCATGGGTGGGGATGGTTTTCTCTGGCAGGGGATGTGGCTTGGGGTTCCCCCACGATAAGAAGGAAAAAGCAGGGGGTCCTAAGGATGGGGGTGCAGAGGGTGGTGTGTGCGTTGTGGGGTGGTTTGGGTTGGAAGGGACCTCAAAGCTCAGCCAGTTCCAACCCAAATGACCAGCAGGGACACCTCTCGCTGGATCAGGGGCTCCAAGCTCCATCCAACCTGGCCTTGAACCCCTCTAGGGATGAGGGAACCACCATTCTGGGCAGCCTTTCCACCTCCCCGGAGAACGTTTCTTCCTAAGATCTCATCTCATCTCATCTCATCTCATCTCCCCCACCAGCATCCCCCAAAGAATCATAGAATTATAGAATCATAGAACAACCAGGTTGGAAGAGACCCATCGGTTCATCTAGTCCAACCATTCCCATCAAACACTAAACCAAGTCCCTCAAGACCTCATCCACCCGTCCCTTAAACACCTCCAGGGAAGGGGAATCAACCCCCTCCCTGGGCAGCCTATTCCAATGCCCAATGACCCTCTGTGTGAAAAACTTCCTCCTAATCTCCAGCCTAAATCTCCCCAGACTCAGGAACCCAGCACCCCAAATTCCTGCCAGCATCAACGCACTCAGGGGATGCATCTACCCCTCATAGAATCATAGAATCACCAGGTTGGAAGAGACCCACCGGATCATCAAGTTCAACCATTCCTATCAAACACTAACCCATGTTCCTCACAACCACATCGCTGTCCTCCCCCCATCCCCAGCAGATGGAGAGCGGTTGGTGTTTTCTAAGGGGGATCGGGGGGGTCCCCACATCCCCAGGGGAGTCCCCCCCAACATCCTGAGTCAGCGGTAGCCGCCCCCGGAGGGAAGCGATGCTGAGCCGGTGGCGGGATGAGTAAGGCCAAGCCACGTTTGGCATTTATCACGTGATTTCAAAAAAAAGAAAGAGGAGCCAAGGTTGGGGGGGGGGGGGGGGGGGCTCGAAAGTGGGTGACGGAATCACACAATTTCCACACACACGCACACACACACACACACACACAACCTCCCCTTGGCCCCTCTTTCTTTTTTTTGGAAGAGAGAGACACCCCCCCCCCCCATCCCAGTCCATTTCCAGTCCAAACTGGGGAGTGGGCAGAGAAGGAGCCTGGTTGCCCTCAAATCCACTCTGGTTGCAAATCAGGCTTCGTCATAAGGTGGGTGCAGCCCCCCCACCAAAAAATTAGCTCTTTTGGGGACCCCTCCCTGCAGCATCACGTAACCCCCCACCCCAGCTCAGCCCCTTTGCTCCCTCTCTGTCGGTGCCCGTCCGAGGGGCCCAATCCGGCTCAGCCCTTCCTCCCCCTGCCAGGATGGGGAGAGATCAGCTCCGATAAGGCCTGCTGCGAGATCTATCTCCTTCACACCATCGTCACGCAGCCTGATGTGCAGCTGGGAACCTTGTTTGGGGCTGGGGACCTTGCTCAGGGCTGGGGACCCTACTTGGGGCTAGGATGGAGCCCACCCCCTCCCCACCCCGCGCAGCCTCCGCTGGGCTGAGAGCGCAGAGAACAGTCACAACTCATCACACAGATGCTCATGCAACCTGATGTGCAGCTGGGAACCTTGTTCGGGGCTGGGGACACTGCTCGGGGCTGGGGACCCTGTTCAGGACTGGGGGACCCTACTCAGGGCTGGGGATCCTACTTGGGGCTAGGATGGAGTCATCCCCCCTGCCCTGCAGCCTCCGCTGGGTTGAGAGAGCAGAGAACAGTCACAACTCATCACACGGATGCTCACGCAGCCTGATGTGCATCTGGGAACCTTGTTTAGGGCTGGGGACCCTGTTCAGGACTGGGGGACACTGCTCAGAGCTGGGGGACTCTACTCAGGGTTGGGACGGAGCCCCCCCCTGCAGCCTCCGCTGGGTTGAGAGAGCAGAGAACAGTCACAACTCATCACACGGATGCTCACGTAGCCTGATGTGCATCTGGGAACCTTGTTTAGGGCTGGGGACCTTGCTCAGGGCTGGGGACCCTACTTGGGGCTAGGATGGAGCTCCCCCCCCCCACCCCTGCAGCCTCCGCTGGGCTGAGAGCGCAGAGAACAGTCACAACTCATCACACGGATGCTCCTTATCGGAACCAGGATTTGGTGGAGTAGGGTGGGGGTTTAGCTGAAAGAAGTGAGGTTGAAGGGGGGGGGGTCTCGGTACCCCATCACCCCCTTCAAACCCCATCACCCCCCACAAACCACATCACCCCCCAAACCCCATCACCCCCCAAACCCCATCACCCCCAAACCCTAACTGCCCCAAACCCCATCACCCCCAAACCTCATCTCCCCCAAACCCCATCTCCCCCGCGAACCCCATCACCCCCCTGAATACCATCACCCCCAAACTCCACCTCCCCCAAACCCTATCACCCCCCTCAAACCCCAACACCCGCAAAACCCATCATCCCCAAACCCCATCACCCCCAGAAACCCCATCACCCCCAAACCCCATCACCCCCTCAAACCCCATCACCCCCAAACCCATCACCCCCCATGGCTGCCGCACTGAACCCTGGCGACACGAGTTGGCTCAGTGGCACCAACACCAGGCATGTCCCCTGCCCTGTCCCCAGCCTTGTGGTCACTCACTTCCCCATCCCTGGGTGTCCCCCCCAGTGCATGGGGTCCTCCCCAGCCCCCACCTTCTCCAACCCTGGGGACCCCCCCCCCCACAAGACCCCAAGAAGCGGAGGCAGCCTTGGCTTCCCACAGCGTTCTGGGCACTGGAAGGGTTTATTGGAGCCGGTGGCATCGCAGCGAGCGCGGGGCCCTCCGCCCGGGGGTCCCGGTGCAGTGGTTTTTTTCTGGGGGGGGGGGTTGGGGTCACCCCCATCCGAGCCCCTGGGGGGTGCGTGAGGGGTTGAGGGGGGGGAGCATGCAGCATGGAGCAGCTCGGAGGGGGAGACTTCCCCTTTCCCAGCAGCTTTGAGGTAGATTGAACGTGGGGGGCACAGGAGTGATTTTGGAGGGAAGGGGGGGTCGGTAGCAGTCCCTGCAGTCCTGTGGGAAAGCAGGAGGGACTCACTGGAAAGAGGAAACTCACTTTGGGGTGGGCAGAGGAGACCCCCCCATCAATAGCCCAGCACAATTTTTTGGGGGGGTCCATGCTGCACCATGGGGTTCATTGCTCAGCAGCATCATTGTGGGGAAAAAATAAGGGGAGGGGGTGCTTTTAATGTAAAAGATGCTTGAACCGGTGGGAGGGGGCAAAGGGGACCGAGAACAAGCACTTGCCCCCCCAACTCCAACCCCCCACCCCCTCACCCCTCAAACCCAACTCCGTCCCAAGGAGCCGAGGAAGAGTCAGCCCTTTCCTTTCTCCTGCATCCAGATCCTGCTCCCTCGGATCCTCCCTGAGATCAAGCGGCGACACCCGAGGGTGCTGGTGACCCCCAAGGGCACAGGCAGGTCCCCTCCAGGCGTCCCAGCACCCCGATTCAAGCATCCCAACCCCGTGCGGATGCAGGGATGGGGCGGAAGACCCCACACTTTGGGGGGGGGGCAGTGGGGGGCTTCGGGGTAGGGGGCTCAGTCTTTCCGTAGCTACTGAAGACTTGGAGGTATTTTGGGAGCCGTGTCTCGCTCCTCGAGTGTGTTTTCATGCAGCATCCAAAGATGGAGGTGTTTGGGTTGGGGGGACTGGGAGGGTGGGGGGGAGGTGGGGTGGGGAGGAAGGCTCAGATCTTGCTGTTCTCCAGATGGGAGTCGATGTGCTTCACCAGCGCATCGTCCGGGTAGCCGATGGGGAAGGCCAGTTGGCACAGCGGGCAGCTCCGCACCTCCGAGTCCACTGTCTCCAGCAGCAACTAGTGGGGACACACACACACGCGGCACTGAGCCCACCACCCACTCTCCTCTTCCTCCTCCTCCACCTCCCCCTCCTCCTCACAGAATCATAGAATCACCAGGTTGGAAGAGACCCACCAGATCATCCTCATCCTTATCCTCCTTCTACTACTCCTCATCCTCCTCCTCAGAGAATCACCAGGTTGGAAGAGACCCACCAGATCATCCTCATCCTTATCCTCCTTCTTCTACTCCTCCTCCTCCTCCTTCTCATCCTTATCCTCCTCTTCGTCCTCATCCTCCTCATCCTCACCACTCTCTTGTTGCAAGCTGGGAAGCTGGACAGAGAATCATAGGTTCATAGAATCATAGAATCACCAGGTTGGAAGAGACCCATCGGATCATCGAGTCCAACCATTCCTATCAAACACTAACCCATGACCCTCAGCACTTCGTCCAACCGTCCCTTAAACCCCCCCAGGGAAGGGGAATCAACCCCCTCCCTGGGGAGCCTCTAACAATGCCCAATCAACCTTTCCATGAAATATTTTTTTTCTAATGTCCAACCCTCCCCTGGTGGAGCTTGAGGCCATTGCCTCTCGTCCTGTCCCTTGGCAGAAGAGCCCAACTCCCTCCTCTCCACAACCTCCTCTCAGGGAGTTGCAGAGAGAGCAATGAGGTCTCCCTTCAGCCTCCTCTTCTCCAGGATAAACACCCCCAGCTCTCTCAGTTGCTCCTCGTCTTCTCCAGCCCCTTCCCAAGCGATGGGGAAACTGAGGCGCGCCGTCCCCTTGTCTCTCCCGCCCCACCGCCCCCATTCCGGGTTGGGGGTCCCACTCACGTTGATGGAGGGCCAGGACTGGGCGTGCTCGGCTCGGGCGTAGGCGGCAGCCGCCCGCTGCACGGTGTCAGCATCAGGGAAGCCGGCACAGAAGGAGGCGCAGCGGATGGCGCCGGCCTCGGGGCTGGGGGGACTGGGCAGCGCCCACTCCTCTTCATCCGACGACTGCTTCTCGAAGCGCACGTGCTCCTCGAAGGGTTGGTGGGCGCTCAGCGGGGCCCCCGCCGCCCCCAGGTAGACGTCGCCGTAGGCCCGCGGCTTGGGGAGCGTCGAGGCTTCGGGTTGGAGCCAGAGCGAGCGGCTCTGCTGGTACAGGGCCACGTTCGTCACCTCCGAGTAGCTGCGGCGCCCTTGGAAACCGGCTTTGACGTGGCGGCTGGAGGGTTTGGCGTAGCCCAGCTCCATCCTCTCGCCGCCGGGCAGGCGATGCGGCGACGCCGAAGCCGGCGACGGGCAGGGCGGCGGAGCTGGCGAGCGGCGCTGCTGGGCGGGCGACTGGGGGGGCGCGGGCACGGGCGAGCGGCGCTGCTGGGCCGGGGACTGAGTCGGGGGTCCCGGCGAGCGGCGCTGCTGGGCCGGAGATTGGGTTGGGGGTCCCGGCGAGCGCCGCTGAAGCGCCGGAGACTGGCACTGCGGGGCCGGCGAGCGGCCCGGGGGGACGGGGGACGGGCACTGCGGGGCGGGCGAGCGGCGCTGCTGAGCCGGAGAGTGGCACTGGGACAGCGGAGAGTGGCGCTGACCTGCGGAGAGGAACGGGGAGAAGGGAAAAGGACCCTGGTCAGAGGAGAAAAACTCACACAGCACCCAGAGACATCCTGGAGGGACAAGGGGACTGACTGGTGGGACCCCCAGAGGGAGGGTGCTCTGTGGTTGGATGCTCCATGGTTGGAAGCGCTTGGGAAAGGGTTTCTCCTGGGAGGGATGCTCCTGATGAGGGATACTTCATGGATGGATGCTCCATGGATGGACATTCTTGGGAAGGGCTCCTCCAGGGAGGGATGCTCCAATGGATGGAAGCTCCACGGATGGATGCTCCAAGGACGGAAGCTCTTGGAAAGGGTTTCTCCTGGGAGGGATACTCCTGATGAGGGATACTTCATGGATGGAAGCTCCATGGATGGATGCTCCATGGTTGGAAACTCTTGGGAAGGGTTTCTCCTGGGATGGATGCTCCCATGGATGGACGCTTCATGGTTGGAAGCTCTTGGGAAGGGTTTCTCCTGGGAGGGACGTTCCCATGGACGGGAGCTCTTGTGGATGGACGGATATTCTTGGGGAAGGATGCACCCCAAGCTGGACACACGCAGGAGCTCAGCACCGGCCACTGAACAAGGTCAACCAATCCCATCTCCTCACTTTTCGCATCCCAGCCCTGCCGCCTCCTCCTTCCTGCTGCCGCCTGCAGGCTGGGATGGAGATTGGGGAAACTGAGGCATGCTGAGGGGTCGGGGGGGGGTTCCCTTACCGCCGTTGAGGCTCTTCTCCTGCAGGAGGGCACGGAGGATCTGGCTCTGCAGGGAGCTGAGGTTCCTCAGGCGGCACAGCTCCTCCGTCAGCTCCGTGTAGGCCAGCGCCAGGTTCACCCTGCGGTGGGGACCAAGCGTCACCGACAGGCCGAGCAGCCCCAGATCCCAACAAGGTGTTTGGGCTGTTGGGCGGTACTCACTCCCTGCCATGGAACAACCCAAAACTAACCCCAAATCTGTTTTATAACTCAAAAAAAAAAATAAAAAAAGGGAAAAGTTGAGGCTGTGCAGCCCCTCTCCCCCCACCCAACCTCCCCTCCGGCTCTCGGAGCCTCCGATAAAGTCGTCATTTTTCTGCTTCAAGTTGGGTGTCGCTTTTTTTCTTGTTTTTTTTTTTTTTTTTTTTTGCCGTGAAGCGAAGGGAGAAGCCGAGTGCGAGGGCCCCGGGGGGCTCGAGGTGTCCGGCGCCGCGTGCTGAGAGAGCGACTGAGCCGTTGTGACACCCGGGGACACGGGAGATGCCACGAGAGACAGCGCGGACAGAGCCAGGGAGAGGGGAAAGGGGGAGAAGAGGAGGGGAAGAGCAAAATCGAGAGGAAAGAGAAGGAAAAAGAGGGAGAGAAGAGGGGAGAGAGTGGGGAAATAGAGGAGAAATGGGCAGAAAGGGAGAGAAAGGAGAAAGGAGGAGAGAAAGGGTAGAAGAGGAAGGAAAGAGGAAAAAGAAGGAAAAAAGAGGGAGAAAAGAGGGGAGGGAGTGGGGAAATAGAGGAGAAAAGGGGAGAAAGGGCAGAAGAATAGGGAAAGAGGAAAATAAAGAGGAAAAAGAAGGAAAAAAAGAGGGAGAAAAGAGGGGAAGAGAAGGGAAGGAAATCCCCACACCTTCATAGAATCATAGAATCATAGAACAACCAGGTTGGAAGAGACCCATCGGATCATCGAGTCCAACCATTCCTATCAAACACTAAACCATGTCCCTCAGCACCTCATCTACCTGTGCCTTAAACACCTCCAGGGAAGGGGAATCAACCACCTCCCTGGGCAGACTATTCCAATGCCTAATGACCCTCTGAGCGAAAAACTTCCTCCTAATCTCCAGTCTAAATCTCCCCTGGTGGAGCTTGAGGCCATTCCCTCTCGTCCTGTCCCCTGTCCCTTGGGAGAAGAGCCCAGCTCCCTCCTCTCCACAACCTCCTTTCAGGGAGTTGGAGAGAGTAATGAGGTCTCCTCTCAGCCTCCTCTTCTCTAGGCTAAACACCCCCAGCTCTCTCAGCTGCTCCTCATAGGTTCTGTTCTCCAGCCCCTTCACCAGCTTCGTTGCTCTTCTCTGGACTCGCTCCAGAGCCTCAACATCCTTCTTGTGCTCAGGGGCCTAGACCTGAACACAGGATTCAAGGAGCGGCCTCACCAGTGCTGAGTACAGAGGGAGAATAACCTCCCTCACAGCAAAAGAATCCGTCACTTTATGGTTAAAAAAAAAAAAAAAAAAGAGGAGTTGGGGAGGACGGGACACCCCGCAAACAGCCCAGCACCTTGGCAGTGAGGCCTAGCGCGTCACCTTGCATCTGTCCACAGTTTGGCGGCCTTGCCGCCCGCGGGACCCAGCGTCACATCTTTGGGGAGGGGGGGACAATGACAGGGGGGTGCGAGGTCCCGCTGCCACATCCAAGCAGTAGATAATGCAGCGAGGACAGCATTCCGTAATGAATCCCGACATCCCGCTCCTAGGGAAAAGGCCCAGCGGTGCTGGCACCCAGCGAGGGCAGCATCGGTGCTGCCTCCTCCGAGCCCTCCCTGGATTTTGGGGGTGGCCAAAACCCCTCAAATCTAGGGGTTGGGTCCCAGCCCAGCACCACGTGCAGCCCCCATGGTCCTAGCAGGATGAAGGACGTGGCGTCCCCTCCTTGTCCCCTGATGTAGCCCCAATGGAGTCCCCAGAGAGCCAGGTGTGAGGGAGCCCGGGCACCAGTCCCGGTGATGCTCCTCACACAGTTAAACCAGTGCAAAGAGAACCAGCGGCGGCACAGATGGGTGAGGAGCCAGAGCGAAGTAGAGAGGAGGGCCCTGAGCAGCCTGGAGGTGCTCCTGGTGCTGCCTGGATGCTGCATAGAACCATAGAATCACCAGGTTGGAAGAGACCCACCGGATCATCGAGTCCAACCATTTCCATCAAACGCTAAACCTCAGCACCAATCTCTCTCTCTCTCTCTCTCTCTCTCTCTCTCTCTCTCTCTGGTAATTTTGAGTTACTGTGAGTGCTCTTTCCACTGCTCTTTGCACGCTGTTCCCTGAGTCAACAGTGTTCCCTGAGTTCCCAGCTTCCTGCTGGGGCCACATTGCTACCCCCCACGCCCCCAGCCCCTCGCCCGTGATTCAGACCCTTTGAATCATAGAATCATAGAACAACCAGGTTGGAAGAGACCCATCGGATCATCGAGTCCAATCACTCCCATCAATCACTAACCCATGTCCCTCAGCACCTCGTCCACTTGTCCCTTAAACCCCTCCAGGGAAGGCGACTCAACCCCTTCCCTGGGCAGCCTGTTCCAATGCCCAATCACCCTTTCCATGAAAAAATTTTTAATAATGTTGAGCCTGACCCTCCCCTGGTGGAGCTTGAGGCCATTCCCTCTTGTCCTGTCCCCTGTCCCTCAGCAGAAGAGCCCAGTTCCCCGCTCTCCACAAACTCCTTTCAGGGAGTTGCAGAGAGCAATGAGGTCTCCCCTCAGCCTCCTCTTCTTCAGGATAAGGTTCATCCCAAATCTCCCCTGGTGGAGCTTGAGACTCCATGGCACAGCTCAGAGCCCTGTGATGCCGCACAGCACCACATGGCAGCCACAAGCCGTCAGTGCCCTCTGCAGGCAGCGGCACCCGCCGAGCCAGCACCACACAGACCATACAGTGCCAGACACCAGCCTGTGCCCACACCGCAGCAGGAGCCTCATTCCACTCCAATCCCTGGGTGCTTTTCATAGAATCATAGAACAACCAGGTTGGAAGGGACCCATCAGATCATCCAGTCCAACCATCCTATCAAACACTAAACCAAGTCCCTCAGGGCCTCATCCACCCGTCCCTTAAACACCTCCAGGGAAGGGGAATCAACCACCTCCCTCAGCAGCCTATTCCAATGCCCAATGACCCTTTCTGTGAAAAACCTCCTACTAATCTCCAGCCTAAATCTCCCCTGGTGGAGCTTGAGGCCATTCCCTCTTGTCCTGTGCCCTGTCCCTTGGGAGAAGAGCCCAGCTCCCTCCTCTCCACAACCTCCTTTCAGGTAGTTGTAGAGAGTAATGAGGTCTCCTCTCAGCCTCCTCTTCTCCAGGCTGGGGTGCTGGACACCCTCCCAGCAGCACCACGCGGTGGGGACCCCGGGGACTCTGCCCAAAGGGAGCTCCCATCTCCCTAGACATGAAGCCTAGCGGTGCCCAACCCCTCCGTGCCACGCAGGGACCCCCCAGCCCCGTCCCAGTTCACCCCAGCACTTACTGGTCGTCGCCCACCTTCTTTACCCAGGCCATGTCCCGCTCCGACTGCTCCTGGGGAGGAACAGACACCCCGTCAGCCCCCGTGGGGGACGAGTCGGGGTCCCGCGCGGGTGTCCCCCTCACCCCAGCCTCGTACCTGCTCCCGCGTGTCCTGCAGGTGCTTCAGCTCCGCTTGCAGCCGCTCGCACTCGGCTTTGAGGTGCTCCTCGCGGTGCTGGGCACGCTGGGTCTCCTGCCGCGCCGCCTCCAGCTCAGCCTCCAGCCCGCGGCTCTGCCAGCCGCCGGCACGCTCCAGCACTGTGGGTTGGCACAGCTCAGCGCCCACCAGCCCAGAAGGGTCTGGCGGGGCAGGGAAAGGGGGCAGCTCACCGTGGCTCAGGCCAGGGTTGGGGTGCAGGGCGAGGAAAGGCACCTCCTGGCCTGGCATGGGGGTCCCCAGCCCAGAGAAGGCGCCGGCGTCGCGCTGCCGCAGCTGCTGCTCCAGGCTCCGGATGCGGCTCAGATGCGTCTCCACCAGCGCTCGCTGCCCGAGGATGGGGAGGCGGCTCAGCCCCGTTGGCATCGCACCCAGCTCGGGGGTTCCCTCTAGCTCCCCATCCCAGGGAATCCGGCACTGGGAGGGGGGTCCCGGAGGGCAGAGCATCCCATGGGATGCAGTGGTGGAAGCCACAGGTGCCCAGTCGACCCCGAGAACGTGGTGCTGGGATGGGGAACGGGCACCGGTGGCACTGGAGGTGTCCCCTGGTGAGGCGAGTGCGGGGACAGACAGGGATAAAACCAAGACGCATGTATTTCTATGACTCCCAATGTGGCCATGATGCGGACAAGCAACCACAACCCCCACCCAGATCCACATTCCGAGTCCAAGTGGTGGCACCAGCAGCCCAGCAGGATGGAGAAGCTGCTTCACTGCCACTGCAAAGCAGGGGACCCCGATGTCCCCCGGCACCGTTTGCCCCCATCACCCACCATCTCTCCCAGCTCCGTCTCCAGATCTGCCTTCTCCACACAGAGCTTCTCATAGGCTTGGATCATCTCCTCCAGCTGCTCCTCTCGCTCTTTGCTCTTCTGGAGCTGCAGGGGAAGTGGGTCGGGGTTGGGTGGGCAGCTCGGGGACCCCCCCCCATGCACCCCCAAATGCCACCGGCCCCACTCGCCTCGTGCTGGAACTGGTTGAGCTGCTGCTGCAGCGACGCCTTCTCGCTCTTGAGCAGCGATGTCTCCTTGGCCTCGTAGAGCGAGAAGATGTGCTCCTCACCGAACTCGCCGATCAGCGGGTACTGGGGGGGGCAGAGAATCATAGAATCATAGAACAACCAGGTTGGAAGAGACCCATCAGATCATCCAGTCCAACCATTCCTATCAAACACTAAACCAAGTCCCTCAGGACCTCATCCACCAGTTCCTTAAACACCTCCAGGGAAGGTGAATCAACCACCTCCCTGGGCAGCCTATTCCAATGCCCAATGACCCTTTCTGTGAAAAACTTCCTCCTAATCTCTAGCTTAAATCTCCCCTGGTGGAGCTTGAGGCCATTCCCTCTCGTCCTGTCCCCTGTCCCTTGGCAGAAGGGTCCAGCTCCCTCCTCTCCACAACCTCCTTTCAGGTAGTTGTAGAGAGTAATGAGGTCTCCTCTCAGCCTCCTCTTCTCCAGGATAAACACCCCCAGCTCTCTCAGACGCTCCTCATAGGGTCTGTTCTCCAGCCCCTTCCCCAGCTTCGTGGCTCTTCTCTGGACTTGCTCCAGAGCCTCAACATCCTTCTTGTGCTGAGGGGCCCAGAACTGGACACAGGATTCAAGGAGCAGTCTCACCAGTGCTGAGTCCAGAGGGAGAAGAACCTCTCTGGCCCTGCTGGTCACACCATTTCTGATCCAAGCCAGGATGCCATTGGCCTTCTTGGCCACCTGGGCACACTGCTGGCTCACGGTCAGTCGCTGTCGACCAACACCCCCAGGTCCCTCTCCTCCTGGCAGCTTTGTAGACAGGCTTCTCCCAGTCTGTAGCTCTGCATAGGGTTGTTGTGCCCCAAGTGCAGGACCCGGCATTTGGCCGTGTTAAACCTCATCCCATTGATTTGCCACTGATGCCATCAGAGGCATCAGTGGGGACCCCCATCTCAGAGCCCCCCCAAGCCCTGGATACCACTCACCTTGACCTCGTAGAGCTTGAGGCGGCGCTTGAGCGTCGAGTTCTCCCTCTCCAGCCCCGTCAAGCGGTTCTTGATGTCATCGTAGGCGGTGATGAGGGCGAAGTGGGAGGCCGAGCACATCTCACCCGAGAGGTCGGTGTTGGGGCTGTCGAGCCAGTCGTCGTCTGGCCCCAGCGCCTCCTGGGTCAGGATGCTGATGTCGTCCTCGAACATGGAGTCCATGTCCTGCCTGGGGGACGGACGGATGGACAGATCATAGAATCATAGAATAACCAGGTTGGAAGGGACCCATGGGATCATCCAGTCCAACCATTCCCATCACCAGTGACCTCGTGAAATGGATCAACACGTGGTCCGTGTCCTGCCTGACACCAGTGACAGACACCGGTGACCCCCCCCATGAGGGATGAACGTGGAGGTCACGTCCTGCCTTGGGGGACAGACGGACAGACAGACAGATGGACAACCGGTCACCAGTGACCTCATGAAAGGGATCAACACGTGGTCCGGGTCCTGGTTGAGAGATGGATGGATGGATGGATGGATGGATGGACGGACGGACGGACAGACAGACGGACAGACAAGACAGACACTGGTGACCCCCCATGAGGGATGAATGTGGAGTCCATGTCCTGCCTGAGGGATGGACGAACAGACAGACAGACAGATGGACAGTCACCAGTGAATTCAGGAAAAGGGTCAACACACAGTCCGTGTCCTGCCTGGGGAAGGGATGGACGGACAGACAGACACCAGTGACCCTATGGCAGGGATGAACACGCAGTCCCGTGTCCTGCCTGGGGACAGATGGACAGACAGACACCAGCAACCCCACGGCAGGGATGAAGGTGGACTCCACATCCTGCCTGGGGGACGGACGGCCACACGGATGGACAGACAGACGGACAGCCACTGGTGACCCCACGCCAGGGATGAACACGGAGAGAGAGCCTCCCTGGGGGGGCGGACACGATGACTTTCCCCATGTCCTCCTGGGACCCAGTGCCAGGAATAGCAGCCGGTGCCGCTTCCCACGCCCCAGCACAGCCCGTGCCCCACATAACCGGCACCACCCCCGGGGGGGGTACCCACCCCACAGCACGGACCCCCCCAAAACACCCCCCCGAGGGGGCTGATCCCGATGGGGTTGCTCAGTTACACCACATGGTGCCGCGGGATCTGGCCCCCAGAGAGGATTTGGCATGGGAGAGGGGTTCAAAGGGGGGAGAGGGGCCCAAAAAAAGTGGGTCCCAAAAGCCTGGGTCCCAAAAGAACAAACAAGGGGCTCAAAAGAGGGGGTGAGGGTCTCAGAGGGTGGGTCCCAGCCCCAAAATCATAGAATCACTAGGCTGGAAAGGACCCACGAGATCATTGAGTCCGACCATTCCCATCAAAAAGGGTCTCAAAAGGGTGGGTGAGGGTTTCAAAAGGTGAGTCCTTGTCTCAAAAGAGGGGGTGAGGGTCTCAGAGGGTGGGTCCCGGTCCCAAAAGCAAAGGATGAGGGTCTCAAAAGTGCAGTGAGGGTCTCAAATGCAAGGATGAAGGTCCCAAAAGCGAGGGTGAGGGTCCCAGAGGGTGGGTCCCAGCACCAAAATCATAGAATCATAGAATCGCTAGGTTGGAAAGGACCCGCTAGATCACTGAGTCCAACCATTCCCATCAAAAAGGGTCTCAAAGGGTGGGTGAGGGTCCCAAAAAGTGGGACCTGGTCCCAAAAGCATGGGTGGGGGGTCTCAAAAGACTGGGTGAGGGTCTCAAAGGGTGGGTCCTGGTCCCAGAAGTGTGGGTGAACTGAGTCATGGGGTTTGAATCATAGAACAACCAGGTTGGAAGAGACCCATCGGATCATCAAGTCCAACCATTCCCATCAATCACTAACCCATGTCCCTCAGGACCTCATCCACCTGTTCCTTAAACCCCTCCAGGGAAGGGGACTCAACCCCCTCCCTGGGCAACCTCTGACACTGCCCAATGACCCTTTCTGGGAAATATTTTTGCCTAATGTCCAGCCTGACCCTCCCCTGGTGGGGACCCTCTCCATCCCCTCCCCTCCCCTCTCCATCCTTTAGTTAGTTGATGCCGAGACCCCCCCCCCCGGCCTGGGGGGCACAATGTGGGGTGGGGGGACCCCCCCCGCCAGTGCTGAGCAGGGATGGGATCCCTCCCTCTTCTCTGCTCCAGACTCCACAGCAGCTCCGTGCACACGCGCCCCGAGTCGTGCCTCAGTTTCCCCACCTGCGGGTGAGCCCCGAGCGCGGGGCGAGGCGGCGCGGGCTGGGCAGGGCGGCGGTTCAGGGGTCGGTGGTGACGTGGGTGGCGTGGCTGGGGCGCCGCGGAGGGAGCTCGGCAGCGGGATGGGTGCTGGGAGATAGCAGCGTTGTCATTAGGCTTCAGGGTTAACTGGGGAGGGACCGGCCGCACCGGCTGCTGCGCTTGGTCCCCAGCGTCGCCTCCTCCTCCTCCTCCTCGAGGCCTGCAAAGGGCTTGAAAAAGAGCAAAAACGGAGCTGAGCTCGCAGCTCGGATAACACCGGGATGGGGATGGAGTGGTGGATGGAGAAGGGATGGAGAGGGAAGGGGTGGGGGGAGAGGAGAGGATGAGATGGGATGGGATGGGATGGAGATGGGGATAGAGATGGAGATGGAGATAGGGATGGGGATGGAGAGGGGATGGGATGGGATGGAGAATGGATGGAGAGGGGATGGGATGGGATGGATGGAGAAGGGATGGAGAGGGGATGGGATGGGATGGGATGGATGGAGAAGGGATGGAGAGGGGAGGGGAGGGGGAAGGGATGGGATGGGATGGAATGGAATGGAATGGGATGGGATGGGGAAGGGATGGAGAAGGGATGGAGATGGGAGGGGAGGGGATGGAGAAGAGAGAGGCTGGGATGGACAGGAGATGGAGAAGGGGATGGAGAGGGGATGGGATGGGATGGGATGGGATGGGATGGGATGGGGAAGGGATGGAGAAGGGATGGAGATGGGAGGGGAGGGGATGGAGAGGGGAGGGGCTGGGATGGACAGGAGATGGAGAAGGGGATGGAGAGGGGATGGAATGGGATGGGATGGGGTGGGGAAGGGATGGAGAAGGGATGGAGATGGGAGGGGAGGGGATGGAGAGGGGATGGGATGGGGTGGGATGGGATGGGGAAGGGATGGAGAAGGGATGGAGAGGGGAGGGCAGGGGAGGGGACGAGATGGAGAGGGGATGGGATGGGGACAGGATGGAGATGGGGATAGAGAGGGGATGGAAACAGGATGAAGAAGGGGATGGGGATGGAGAGGGGATGGAGACAGGATGGAGAAGGGGATGGGGATGGAGGAGGGATAGAGATGGGTTGGGATGTGATGGAGACGGGATGGAGATGGGGATGGGGATAGGGATGGAGACAGGATGGAGATGGCGTGGAGATGGGATGAGGATAGGGATGGGGACAAGGATAGTGATAGGAAGAGGATGGGAACAGGGTTGGAGACAAGGATGGAGATGGGGAGGGGGCCTGGGATGGGATTATAAGGGAATGGGGACAGGGATGGAGATAGGGATGGGATGGAGATGGGAATGGGATGGGGATGAGGATAGAGATAGGAAGAGGATGGGAACAGGGATGGAGATGAGGATGGAGATGGGGAGGGGGCCTGGGATGGGAAGGGAACGGGGACAGAGACGGAGATGAGGATGAAATTGGGGACAGGGAGGGGGAGGGGGATGGGGATGAAGATGGGGACGAGAACAGAGCTAGGAAGAGGATGGGTAGAGGAATAGAGACAAGGATGGAGCTGGGGAAAGGGACTGGGATGGGATGGGAATGGGGACAGAGATGGAGGTGAGGATGGAGGTGGGGAGGGGGATGGGATGGAGCCAGGGAAGGGGAAGGAGAGGCGGATGGGATGGGGACAGGGACAGGGATAGGGATGGAGACGCAGGAGGGGTTGGGGGCCGAGGCAGGGATGGAGAGAGGGATGCGCCGGGGCCGGAGGAGGCCGGGAGCGCCGGGACCGGGGCTGGGGAGGGGGCTGAACGGGGCGGGGGCAGCGCGGACCCAGCCCCCCCCCCCCCAGGCCCAGCACTCACCGGCGCCGGGATGCGCTGGGATGCGCTGGGATGCGCTGGGATGCGGTCCCGGCCGCCCCCGCCGCCGCTTCTTCCGCTCCGGAGACACCGGGAAACCACGTGGGCACCGGGACCGGCGGCGGCCCCTCCCCCCGGGCCGCACCCCCACCCCCTCCCACCACCCCCAACCCCGGCTCCGGGACCACCTCCCGCAGCCCCAGCCCTATCCCCTTCATCCCACTTCCCCATCCCCATATCCATCCCTAGCCCCCCATATACATCCCCATCCCATCCATCCCATTATCCCGACCCCCCCATCCCTTCTCCCCCCACCCCAACACTGGGACCACTCCCCATCCTCATTTCCCACCCCTTCGCGGCCTCCCAACCCCCCCCACCCCAATCCATCCCTATCCCCTTCATCCCACTTCCCCATCCCCATCCCCATCCCATCCATCCCATTATCCCGACCCCCCCATCCCTTCTCCCCCCACCCCAACACTGGGACCACTCCCCATCCTCATTTCCCACCACCCCCTCCTCCGGCCTCCACCCACCCCAATCCATCCCTATCCCCTTCATCCCACTTCCCCATCCCCATATCCATCCCTATTCCCTTCATCCCAGTTCCTCATCCCCATATCCATCCCTAGCCCCCCATACACATCCCCATCCCATCCATCCCTTTATCCCGACCCCCCCAATCCCTTCCACCCCCCCCAATACTGGGACCACCCCCCATCCTCATTTCCCCCCCCCACCCCAATCCATCCCTAGCCCCTTTATCCTAGTCCTCCCTCCCCATATCCATCTCCCTGCCATCCATCCCAGTGTCCCATTCCCCATCCCCCAACAGTGGGACCACCCCCCATATCCCTCTCCCTTCCATCCCATGACTCCCCATCCATCCCTGTTCCCTTCAATCCATGTGCATCCCCCCATCCCTATCCCCCCCCCAATTCCTGTCCCCCCCCATCCATCCTTATCCCCCCCATCCCTATCCCCCCTCCATCCCTGTCCCCCCCATCCATCCCTGTCCCCTCCCTCCCCATCCCTTCCACCCCCCCCAATCCCTGGACCACCAGCCTCCCCCCTCCCTATCCCTATCCCCATCCCCTCCCACCCTGAGCCCCCCAATTCCTAGACTCCCCCTACCCCTTCATCCCCCTCTTCCTCAGGACCCCCCAAGCCCAGGGCTCAGCAGGTCCAGGGATGCTCCGGGAGGGGGGGGGGGGGGGGGGGGGAAACACGATGAGACTCGTTACCTCGTTACCCCAGTCCCCCCCTCAACCATCCCTTTGGGGGGAGAAGGATCCCATACAACCAGCCCCTCAACCCCTGTGTCCCCCTCTCCTGGGGGAGAATTAGGGGAGCAGCAGTGTGGGGGCTGGGATCACCTCTCCCCTTTCCCCCCCCCCCCACCTTTGGGAACATTTTATTCCCTGAATTGTTCTCTCCCAGCCGCTTCCATTATGGAATTACAGCTTTTTTTTTTTTTTTTTTTTTTTCTCTCTCCTTTTGCTGCGCAGGGTTATTAATAGCTGCTCTGCTTTCGCTGGCGCCGCTGCTGCCATGAGAGACCCTGCACCCCCCACCCTCCCAATTCCACCCCGAGACCCCCAGGAGAAAGGGATCAACCTTTGCAACCCCCCCCCAGGGATGGGGTACTGACCCCCTTGGGATGAAGGACAGAGCCCAGCATCCCCTGGGATGAGGGGGACAGAACCCCACAGCCCCCAGGATGGGGGAATCCAGCCTTTTAACCCTCAGGATATGGGGAGTCAGACCTCTGTGTCCCCCGTGGGATGAAGGGACAGACCCCAACACTCCCCAGGATGGGGGAATCCAGCCTTTTAACCCCCAGGATGGGAATGGGGGGTCAGACCTCTGTGTCCCCCACCTGGGATGAAGGGACAGACCCCAACACTCCCCAGGATGGGGGAATCCAGCCTTTTAACCCCCAGGATGGGATTTGGGGGTCAGACCTCTGTGTCCCCCCCTGGGATGAAGGGACAGACCCCAACACTCCCCAGGATGGGGGAATCCAGCCTTTTAACCCTCAGGATATGGGGAGTCAGACCTCTGTGTCCCCCGTGGGATGAAGGGACAGACCCCAAGACTCCCCAGGATGGGGGAATCCAGCCTTTTAACCCTCAGGATATGGGGAGTCAGACCTCTGTGTCCCCCGTGGGATGAAGGGACAGACCCCAAGACTCCCCAGGATGGGGGAATCCAGCCTTTTAACCCTCAGGATATGGGGAGTCAGACCTCTGTGTCCCCCGTGGGATGAAGGGACAGACCCCAAGACTCCCCAGGATGGGGGAATCCAGCCTTTTAACCCTCAGGATGGGAATGGGGGGTCAGACCTCTGTGTCCCCCACCTGGGATGAAGGGACAGACCCCAACACTCCCCAGGATGGGCGAATCCAGCCTTTTAACCCCCAGGATGGGAGTGGGGGGGGGTCAGACCTCTGTGTCCCCCCCTGGGATGAAGGGACAGACCCCATCACTCCCCAGGATGAAGGGACAGGCCCTTGCACCCCCAGAACAGGGAGATTCCTGGCTTCACCCAAGCCTGTCCCCACACCCCCCCAGAGGCCCAAAGGGAGCGGAGACCCCAGCCGAGGGGATCCTGGGGGCCCCCATCCGAGACCCCCCCCTTCCTGGCTCTATGTTTAGCAGGGCTGCATCATCGCTGGGACGGAGTCTGGGCTGCACCAGGAGAGCGCGGCGGTGATTCAGCACACGGAGATCTGCCACCGGAGCAGGATTGGGCTCTGCTCATGGGATCCCAGGTGATTCCATGGACCGGTCACTAAGGGATGCAGGATGATTCCATGCACTGGTTGCTGCTCATGGGATGCTGATTCCCATGGACCAGTCGCAGCTCATGGGATCCCAGGTGATTCCATGGACCAGTTACTGCTCATGGGATGCTGATTCCCATGGACCAGTCACAGCTCATGGGATCCCGGATGATTCCCATGGACCGGTTACAGCTCATGGAATCCCAGGTGATTCCATGGACTGGTTACTATGGGATGCAGGATGATTCCATGGACTGGTTACTATGGGATGCAGGATGATTCTATGGACTGGTTGCTGCTCATGGGATACTGATTCCCATGGACCAGTCACTGCTCATGGGAAGCTGATTCCCATGGACCAGTTACAGCTCATGGGATCCCAGGTGATTCCATGGACCAGTTACTGCTCATGGGATGCTGATTCCCATGGACCGGTTACAGCTCCTGGGATGCAGGATGATTCCATGGACCAGTTACAGTTCATGGGATCCCAGGCAATTCCATGGACCAGTTACCACTCACAGGATGCTGAGTGATTCCTCTGGACTTGTTACTGTTCATGGGATGCAGGGTGATTCCATTGACCGGTTACTGCTCATGGGATCCCAGGGGATTCCGTGGACCAGTTACGGTTCACGGGATGCAGGATGATTCCCATTGACCAGTTACAGCTCATGGGATCCCAGGTGATTCCATGGACCAGTTACGGTTCTCGGGATGCCAAGACACCAGGTGATTCAGTGGCCGGTGCTCAAACTGGGCACCGCAAAGCGGGGAGTTTGGAGCTGGAAACACATCCCAACACCCAGGAGGTTCAGGGAAGCTGATGCCGAGAGGGCTCCAGGCTGCTCCAGGCCTTCTGGTCATCCCCATTGGAACATGCGCCAGGGAATCACTGCCTTCAGCACATGGTGGGGAGGAATCAGCAGCTCCTGGGGGCTTGGTGGGGGTTGTAGGGCTGAGCTCAACGATGGGAGAGTCCCGTGGATCCGAGGCATCCACAGCAGAGCAGGCAGGAGATGAGCTGTGCCACAAACAGACCCTGGAAAACACAAGTGGCAGCTCCGGCTCTCGCCTGGCAGATGCCGCTTGGGGCTTTGAAGTGCAAATTAAGTGGGTTTTTTTTCCCATCAGGTTGGAAGTTAATTTTGACGCAAAGACAACAGCGCGGATGGAAGCAGGAGTTTGCACCAGGGATGAGCATCCCGGGTGGGAGCAGCGGGATGTGACCCAGCATCAATGCCCTGTGGGGGCACTGAAGTTCACCGGGCATCAAGGAAAAACCTCGCAGCCACCCTGAGAGCTCTCACAGCGTCGCATGTGGAGTGGAGAAAGGCCAGGGGAGGCCTCGGAGCCACCCAAGCTCCTGTGTTAAGCCAGACACGGGGATTTGGGGTCCCCTTAGCACCCCCCACAGGAGCTGGGATTGCGGGTATGGGCAGAGCAGGATCCATCTCATGGGAGGTTCTGCTCTTCCCGAGGCTGCAGCTCTTCCTTTGTGGTTTTCCTGGTGCAGCAGGAGCCGAAGGGCACGGATCTGAGTAGGGATACAGGTAGGGATGCTCACCCCATCACTTTGCTTTTCATCTCCCAGCTCTGCTCCCAGCAAACACCAGCACTCATCTCCCTGCCCAGTGGCTCTGGCAGCTCCTCAGCTGCTCCTGCCCCTGCTCAGAGCCACCTTTCTCCATCCCCTTGGATGCTCCATGGGCTTCTGTGCCTGCCAGGGCTGTTGTCCCCGCGCTCCCTTCCCTGCAGCCCCTCTCTGCTTTTGCCCTGCGGCTGGGGCTGCGTTTCCAAGCTCTCTCCCGCCTGCCTCGCTCCCAGAGCCCCATCTTAAGTCTGTAACTGAATTATTTAACCCTAATGCATTTCGGGAACGCTGGAGGACTCGGCTAATCGGTGCACTTCACGACGCTCACGGCAGGGAATGACGGAAAGCAGGCGAAGAGCAATCCCTGCTGAGTCCCAGCTGCATCCGTGACGCTCGGAGGCTGCAAACTCCCTGGTTTCACACAAGGCCTGAGCTGTGATGGGATCATTCAGATCCTAAAACATCCCCTTCATCATCCTCAGGGGCAGCATCTCATTTGTTATCCACGTTCAGGAGGAACGGAGGAGCCCGGGAGATCCCACAGTTAAAGGTTTTACTTACCGAAGAAAAATGATTCTGTGCATTGACGGTGGAGGCTCCTCAGTCATCGCAAACCCTCCAGTCCACACCCGGCTGGGCTTCTTCCTTCCATCCCATCAGCTCCCGCCACCTCCAGGATGAGGTCGAGCAGTAAATTCATCCAAATGTGAAAACAGAGGATCCTATTCCCACCAGCAGCAGCCGCCAACAGGGTTGTGGGAGCACAACTGTGAGCAGGGAGTACAGAGGCAGCTTTACGGGATCTCACAACCAGGCAAACGCAGAGAAGGAAAATCTCAGCTCATTCCCCACTTGGCTCACCTAGAATGAGAATTGTGGAACGGTTTGGGTTGGAAGGGACCTCAAGGCCCATCCAGTTCCACCCCTGCCATGGGCAGGGACACCTCCCACTGGATCCAGGTGCTCCAAGCCCCATCCAAGGCTCCACATTCTTCGTGTTTCCATTCCACGTGTTCGCATCCAGCACCGTGCGGTTGCTCTCCTGCCCTGTGCCAGGCATCCCTGCGTGGACTGGGGGCATCCTGGGGCTCCCAGGGGTGTCTGAGCACCTGCTCGGCAAGCGGAGCAGACCGGGATCAGCACAGCAGGCTCTGAGCTCCCCAAACCCCACAGCTCCAAGCGTGGAGCGTCTTTGCTGTGAAACAGAGGCCGTCGCACACATGGATGAGTGAATCTCATGCGATCTTGATAGGAATGGCTGGACTCGATGATCCGGTGGGTCTCTTCCAACCTGGTGATTCTATGATTCTATGAATCCATGAAACCTGTGGTGGTGGAACTCCAGGTCTGTGCTGTTCCTCAGGCTCAACCTAGCGGGACACAAGCTGTAAGTCCTCGCACAAGCCTGGTGCTGCCTGATCCCATCCAGGAGCAACAAGCGGAGGAGGATACAGGAGAAAACCGCGTCCTGTAACCACCAAGCCCTGTGAGTCCACACCCCGTGGCCACCACATCTCTCCTACCGTCGCGCTGCTCCTGGCTCAGCAAGTCCAGCTCTCAGTTGCTTGTGGGCTGGACATCTCATATCCAATCTTCCTGGTGTCCTGGTTGTGCCAGGAGAGCCCCGTGTCCCCAGGCAGGGGGGCTGCTCCCTGTCTTGGTGCTTCCCGTGAGACGACACACGGACCATCCACCACTGCAACACGGAAAACCACTCACGGGAAGCAGCTCAGCACCGAGGGGAAAGCAACCAGCAGAAAAATTAAAGTCCCATCAGCTGGGAAGGTTCATTCCAGAGCACTGACACCAGCTCCTGCCCTCTCCCCTGTGCCACCTCCGCATTCAGCAGTGCCAGACAACGACCGTGACCTGCAGCAGGAGGGTGCTGAGGCCCTAGTGTCACCTCCGGGCTGGAAAATCAAGCTGCCAGTGGCTTTTTCCCCTCTAAGGCTGCAGGGAAATGTTTTTTTTTCTCGTCCCCGCGTTGGGACGCAGCCATCCCGTGGGAGCCGTGCGCAGCAGCCTGCTCCCCTCCGGCCTGCGAGAGAACCAAGCCCAGTGTCAGGAGAAGAGCCCGGGCTCGTGCTCCCAGGAATAGGGTGGCACATATGGCTGATGACACACTGCTGTCACCTCCGGCGCTCCCGCAGAGGAAACGGGAGCTCGGTGCTCATTGAGCGCACACCCACGCCGTCTCTCCGAGCCACCGCGGCGGGGGAAGAGAGCTGGCAGGAGGAGAGGCGGTGGGCGCTGGGGAGACGGAGCAGCCAGGGAAGGAAGGCAAACAAAAATAAAGCAGGATTGCATAGAATTATAGAATCATCAGGTTGGAAGAGACCCACCGGATCATCGAGTCCAACCATTGCCATCAGCCACTAACCCATGTCCCTCAGTAACTCGTCCACCCGTCCCTTAAACACCTCCAGGGAAGGGGAATTAACCACCTCCCTGGGCAGCCTCTGACAGTGACCAATCACCCTTTCTGTGAAATATTTTATCCTGATGTCCAGCCTAAACCTACCCAGGTGGAGCTTGAGGCCATTTCCTCTCATCCCCTTTCCCTTGGGAGACGAACCCAGCTCCCTCCTCTCCACAACCTCCTCTCAGGTTCATAGAATCATAGAACAACCAGGTGGGAAGAGACCCATCAGATCATCGAGTCCAACCATTCCTATCAAACACTAAACCAAGTCCCTCAGGACCTCATCCACCCGTCCCTTAAACACCTCCAGGGAAGGTGAATCAACCACCTCCCTGCGCAGCCTATTCCAATGCCCAATGACCCTCTGTGTGAAGAACTTCCTCCTAATCTCTAGCCTGAACCTTCCCTGGTGGAGCTTGAGGCCATTCCCTCTTGTCCTGTCCCCTGTCCCTTGGGAGAAGAGCCCAGTTCCCTTCTCTCCAGAACCTCCTCTCAGGTAGTTGCAGAGAGCAATGAGGTCTCCCCTCAGCCTCCTCTTCTCCAGGATAAACACCCACAGCTCTCTCAGACGCTCCTCTTCTTCTCCAGCCCCTTCCCCAGCTTCGTTGCTCTTCTCTGGACTCGCTCCAGAGCCTCAACATCCTTCTTGCAGTGAGGGGTCCAGACCTGAACACAGGATTCCAGCTTTGGTCTCACCAGTGCTGAGTCCACAGGGAGAAGAACCTCCCTGGCCCTGCTGGTCACACCGTTTCTGATCCAAGTCAAGATGCCATTGGCCTTCTTGGCCACCTGGGCCACTGCTGCCTCATGTTTAACCAACCGCCCCCAGGTCCTTCTCCTCCAGGCACTTTCCAGCCAGACTTCTTCTAGTCTGGAGCTGCTCAGGGTTGTTGTGCCCCAAGTGATAGGAATGGTTGGACTAGATGATCCGATGGGTCCCTTCCAACCTGGTTGTTCTATGATTCTATGAAGTGCAGGTTAAACCTGGCCCTACTGGCCACGCAAATGATTAGTTAGAAGGTAAATAAAGAGACCTTACCAATTCAGTGGCAAGAGAGTCCTTCGCAGTCATTATGGGCAGGTCAGAACCTTCGCTCGTGGAAGCAGTCGAGCACCAAAGTGTCTTTCACTGTGTACAACAGAGAGATTGACAACATGAAGTTAATAAAGGAAGTTCAATAATGCAATTTAGGGACTGAACTTAGCCTTCACTAACAATTAGAGAGGAAAGGGGACGACAAAGCAGTGCTCACCTCCACTCTTCTCCAGCTCCAGGGATGCTCCATCCCTGCTGCCACCACGACAGCCTCTGCATTATGTTCCCAGTGCTGAAATGGCACTTTGAAAAGAACAATAAATTTAAAAAGAAATCAAGGATTTAGCCTATTCATTAAACCTGTTGAGGAGTGAAAGCAGCTCTTAAAAAAAATGAATCTATAAAAGATACACTCGGCCCTCTCTCCGCAGGCAGCAGTAACGGGACGAAGGGCTAACGAGGCACCAGCGCCTGCTCACGAAGCTCCTGCTGTTGCTTCGAGAGCTGCGACAAACCCCAAATCCCAAGAAAGAGCCCCAAAAAGAAACAGGACAGACACAAGGTTCGTTTCCACTACTGTCTCAGTGTACTTTATTCTCCTGCTGTCTACAGCTGAACAGCCACACAGGACAGAAACAGGTAGCACTGAGGAATGATCAGATTCCTTCCCTCCACGCCCCCTCCCCGACTTCAGGAATGGCTTTTTTTTTTTTTTTTTTTTTTTAATTTTTTTAAATTTTTTTTTTTTGCTTTTTTTTTTTAATATATATATTTTTCTTTTTTAGGAAATCCCACCCCACCTCGAGAAACGAAATAAAAAGAAAGGCATTACTAGAAACGCGACCCAGGCCTCTCTTTCCCTTGGCCGTGCTCCGGAGCTGCTCCCCCCAGAGCTCCTCCTCCTCCTCTCTTCCCAAACTCCTGGGTTTGTATTATTATTATTTTTTTTTTTTTTTCTTATTTAATTCATTTTATTCTATTTTATTTCCGTACACTGGTTCAAAGTCGGCACTTGGACTGCGATCTGAACCCAGCACTGAAAGGCACATAGCTGATACCCTGTACAAGAGCGAGCGTGGACGCTGCGGCAGGGACGGGCAACGGGATCAAAAAAAAAAAAAATCAGAAATCAGGGAAATAAAGCATAAAGAAAAAAAAAGAAATACTGGCTAAGGTTTCTCACTTTCCCCCCACAGCAGCTTTTCGAGATGCCCGAAGCCTGCGGAGTGGATGCCGGCGGCATCGGCAGCTGCGTTAATGGAAACGAAATGGAAAATGAAGACTCAAACCCCTGCGCTTCCTCCGGGATTTTAGGCTTTTCGGATTTTTAGGCCCATCCCGGCGCCGGGACTGCTCCTCGAAGGAAGCGAGAGAGGTTGTGATCCTTCGAGCGGGAGGGCAGGCGACGTGGGGAAGCGGCCGCTTCGGTTCCCATTGCCCAGCAGAGTCGCTGCTCTAGCGCAAAAAAAAAATAAAAAAAATAAAAAGAAGAATGGGTTCCCCTCGTTAGTGGAAAGACCAAGAATACAAAAAGGAAAGGGTTGGGGAATGTTTGACACCATTTTATTCATCTTCAACTGCAGTGGAAAAATAGAACCTTTTACAAGTGCCGCCTTGTGGTTAGCTCAAGTCAGTATATATATATTTTTATATAAATTTCTTTTTTTTTTTCTCCTTTTTTTTTTTCTCCTTGTTTTTTTTTTTTTTGAAGTGCAGCAAGAGACCAAAAACCACATTAAACCTGATCCAAATAAAGAGCACAAAAGGCCAAGCAGTTTCCAAATGGCATTTTTATCAGATTTGTGTGTGTTTGAACACTGAGGTTTGTTTTGTTTTGTTTTTTTTTTAAATCCTCGTATTTTTTTTTTTTCCTTTTTCTTTTTGCAATCCAAAATATTTACCTGAAGTTCTCTGTTTTTTTTTTTTTTAGGTTATTTTTTTCAACTCTTTGGCACAATTTGGGTGGGTGGTGGGGCTGCTACAGTACAAGTTTCAGGAGGGATCGTTCCCTTTGCGTTCTCACTGCCAATTCAGAGCGTTTTACAGCTGCGTTTCCTTTGAAGCCTGAAATAGTCGACAATTGATTTCTATTCCCTCTAACGCGAGAGTTGTGTTTGTTTTTTTGTTTTTTTTTTTTCCCCCATTTTCTACATTCACAGTTGAACAAATATTAAGGAAGGAAAGGCGCTTCGATGAAACGAGACCATGAAAAGCGTCACTCGCCCGGGAGCTCTGAGCATTCGTCAGTGTTTCCCCTAAAAGAAAAAAAAAAAACCCTAAAGAGCGACTTTCCTTATATATATTTTTTTTTCCTTTTTTTTGTTTTTTTTTTTTTATTTTTTTTTTAACCTCTTTCTCTTACGCTGCGTCAGTAGGACTGAACTCCTGTTAGTTTATGAAATGCAACAGCTAACAAAACCCTTGGTGGGGTTTTTTTTTTTTTTTGTTTTTTTTTGTTTCGGGACAAGATAAACTGCAATGACTTGAAGTTGAGAATGTGGATACCGCCTCATTCACACACACTCACTCCTCGACTGAAAATCCTTCACCCCCTTCCTCCTCCTCCTCCTCCTCCTCCTTTCATCCGTGTCACCGACAGCACCGTGCGGCAAAGGTTGCGGCTGGAGACTCGGGCTCCATCCCCTTTCTCCAGCAGCCCCAGCCAGACCTCAAACCAAGAGCACCACAGTTGAACCCAGTTTCCTCCTCTCCTCCAAGCCGGCCGGTTCCCAGCTCGGCGCCGGTCACGACCGAGAAGCCAAGTCCTGGTCTGTCGGAAGACGAGACTCGCTCCGTACACTCGGATCAAAACGCTCCATACTCAAGACAGGAATGGGTTGTTCTCTCTCTTCCCGAAGGAGGCCCAGGCCAGGTTTCCTACGCAAGTCAGTGCTCAGCTCGCTGCCAGCGCTGCTGCTGCTGCTGCTGCTGCGGCGGGATTTTCAATGTGGTGTGTTTTCAAGCCTCACTCACTCATCCTCTCATTCCCAAACATTCAGCATCCGTGCACACTCCTCACTTCCGGGTTTTTTCAAAAGATTGGAGATTTTCCAGTGGGGGTCTCGGGTGTCATCCCAATGGTAACAGATCTGCAAGCAAAGAGGCTCTGTCAGAACACAAACCCGGCACCAGCAAACTCCGTGGTTGGAAAGGAAAGTGAGTAGGAAAGGGGAATCATAGAATCACAGAACAACCAGGTTGGAAAAGACTCATCGGATCAAGTCCAACCATTCCCATCAAACACTAAACCAACGGAAGAACGGGTTTTTGCAGAGTGAGGATGATGTGAGGACTGGAGCATCCTAAGGACGGGCTGGGAGAGTTGGGTTTGTTTGGCCTGGAGAAGAGAAGGCTCCAAGGAGACCTCGGAGCAGCTTCCAGGACTGAAAGGGGCTCCAGGAAAACTGGGAGCTCTTGATCAGGGAATGCAGGGAGAAAGGGAATGGGTTTGGGCTGAAAGAGGGGAGACTGAGATGAGATCTTGGGGAGAAACGTTTCCCTGTGAGGGTGAGGAGGTCCTGGCCCAGAGCAGAGGTGGTTCCCCTATTCCTTGAGGGGTTCAAGGGCAGGTTGGATGGGGCTTGGAGCCCCTGATCCAGTGGGAGGTGGGACTGGGTGGGCTTTGAGGTCTCTCAAACCCATTCTGGGATATGAAAAAGAGGTAGAATAGGGACAACCAAGGCATTTCTCCATGTGGGGCAGCAAAGCTGTCACATCCTCCTAAGCACAGATACACCCTCACAACCCCTCTCTCCACCCTGCTCCTTCTAAAAGGCACTTCAGAGCATCTTGAGCTGCTGGTGACCCTTAAGGATCATCAACTCCAGCTCCCTGCTCCTCACAGGACGTCCTACAACTAAACCACAGGATTAAGAGCATCATCTAGATGCTCCTTGAGCTCCAATAGTTTGGAGGAGCACAGGATCATCCCTGCTGAGCAAGGTCAACACACATTTCACAAGGCAAGAGGCCCTCAAGTCTGCATCTGGGCTTGTGGAAGCTGAGCAGTTCACCGCGTGGCTCTTTCTCGATTTTTTTTCTGATCATACCAGACCACAGATGGGGCTTGTTTATAGGAAGATAAGTGAGAAACAACCTCCCAGAGAACAAGGCTTTTGTGCAGCTTCTCTTCCAGACTCCGGAGTTTAGCCAATCTCATAATTATGCAACATGAAAAGGGAGGTGGGTGTGGGTGTTATCCCTTACCAAGCTTGATTCTTCAGTTTCCTCAGTTCTTTAGTCGCCCAGGTAGCGAGGGTTTTTGTTTTGTTCGTCTTGGATCGTCTTCCTTCAGTTAGCAGTTCATGTATCATGGGTCTAGCTTCTACTAATTTCAGGACGTCTTTTCCGAAGGCTGTACACAAATCCCTGAGGAGCAGAGGAAAGGCTTTGAGGCTGTGGTGCCACAAACAGATGTGCCGCTACCACCTCGATCGGTTCTCGCTCGGGAAAAGGAATCCGACTCGCAGCTAATGCCCTTTTGAAAATGCTGCACAGGGTCACTAATTTCATAGAATCGTAGAATCACAGAACAACCAGGTTGGAAGGGACCCATCGGATCTTCTAGTCCAACCATTCCTATCAAATACTAAAACAAGTCCCTCAAGACCTCATCCACTCATCCCTTAAACATCTCCAGGGAAGGGGAATCAACCCCCTCCCTGCGCAGCCTATTCCAATGCCCAATGACCCTTTCTGTGTAAAACCTCCTCCTAATCTCCAGCCTAAATCTCCCCTGGTGGAGTCTGAGGCCATTCCCTCTCGTCCTGTCCCTTGGGAGAAGAGCCTAGTTCCCTCCTCTCTACAACCTCCTTTCAGGTAGTTGGAGAGAGTAATGAGGTCTCCTCTCAGCCTCCTCTTCTCCAGGTTAAACAACCCCAGCTCTCTCAGCCGCTCCTCATAGGTTCTGTTCTCCAGCCCCTTCATCAGGCCTTGTCGCTCTTCTCTGGACTTGCTCCAGGAAGATTTAAGCAGCAGGAGAGCAAAACAGGTTCGGAAACTGTCAATAACCAGAGGCTTTCCCTCACCTGTTCAAAGGCCAAGCTCCCTGATGCTCCCACCGCCTCTCTCTAATCACAGAGATTAACACTCCCTGCAAAGAGTTCCTCTGCACCCAATGGGGTGTTTTGGTTTCAAGCTCAGGTCATCCTCGAGCAATCCTACCTCTGGAATTCCTGTAAGGCACCCCCAGCTTTCACTTCCACCTACAGGTTTTCACCCTGTCAACTAACAGACCTTACCCGCGAAACCGTTTCACACCTCAGGTTAAACACCCAACCCCAGACAGTACAAAGCCAGGACTGACGTTAAATAATTCAGACAGCCAGAAAAACACAGCTTCAAAGATTCAGGCTGTGGAATGATGATGTAGAATAGAATCACAGAACCACCAGGTTGGAAGAGACCCACCGGATTGTCACGTCCAACCAAGATTTCTCTCTCTAACGAGCTGAAACAGGAGAGGGATGCTCACCCTATCAGTCCCGCAGCACAGGCCACCACTCCATCGGTGTGATCCTCGTCTCCAGCAATGTGGTCAATGTAGGACAGGATAAATTCTACTCTGGGCTGCACCAGCATCACGTCCGCTGGAAGAAAAGAACTTCGTTATAGCAGGATGAAACATATCACCTTCACCTTCCCTGGAAGTGTTTAAGGGACGGGTGGACAAGGTCCTGAGGAACATGGGTTAGTGTTTGATAGGAATGGTTGGACTCAATGATCCGGTGGGTCTCTTCCAACCTGGTGATTCTAC
Source organism: Coccyzus lansbergi (assembly GCA_033558105.1). Taxonomy (NCBI): domain Eukaryota; kingdom Metazoa; phylum Chordata; class Aves; order Cuculiformes; family Coccyzidae; genus Coccyzus; species Coccyzus lansbergi. The sequence goes on from JAUMJK010002042.1 coordinate 98,130, forward strand.
AATTCTATAGCTTGTGTTCATAGAATCGTTTGGTCGGGGAAGACCTTGGAGATCATCCAGTCCAACATTGTTTCCTTTAAAAGGGATTCCAAGACAGCCCTAAACAGCCAGGATCTGGCTCAGGAAGCGCTCCCTGAGGTAGAGGGGAAGAACTGTCAGGGAAGAGAAGCCACAGGAAAGGGCTCTAAACCCACTCCCTGCTCCCAGCAGCAGAGCATCCACTCCAGGCAGAGGGGGATGAACAAGGATTTATCCACGGATGTAACAACCAGGAAACTGCAGGTACAGACCAAGCCCTTCCCACCTCCCTTTGCCATTTCAAGCACTGAACCACCACAGCAAACGAGGACTCACGGTGCACGTTTTCTTGGTCTCCTTTCAAGCCCTGGATGATGCCGGTGTAAGCTTCCAGGCAGCCCTCCCTCAGCTCATTCAGGTAATCCACCATGTCGTAGTCGGACTAGAAAGGCAACAGGAGAGCCCAACGTCAGCAACGTCACTGGGTTTGGCTTGAATGAAGGCAGCAGAGTGTGTCCCACCGGCTTACCTTGTCCACCTGTGCTTGGGAAGCCTGCTGGAGGGTGTTCAGGACGACATCCAAGTACTTCTTAAATTCCCCTCCAATGGCAAGAGCAATATCGCCAAACACCGAGAGGATCTGAGGCTTCACGGACCTGTGGACGTTTTCATTCTGGAAGAGATTTCAGCACCGTTACGTCCAGTTTCCCTTCTTTTTAGGGGAGGAGGAGCTAATAAATGACGACATTCGCTTGACATGTAAAATCTTTCCCCGCAATAAATCTGGATCCCATTCAAATAGTAAGCAAGATAGTTGTCAAACATGAGCTCCTCAGAGCATGCCTCACACTTCTGCTTCTCCCACCTCCCACTCCCTCCTCAGCGTGCAAGCCAACTGTTACAAACCGGCTAATGAGGAGGTAAACACTCACCCCCAGGTTCTCCAGGAGCAGCTGCATAACCTCATCGCAAAAAGGCAGGATGTTGGATTGCAGGGCTCGGCACAAGTCGCCAACCAGGCCCACCGCAGCCAGACAAACCTGCAAATAGAACAGCGAGTGAGACACCCACCCCGTGAGTCACAGCTTCCACGCTCCATCCTCACCAGCTCCGGCTTATCCAAGCAGGAGGGAGCGGCGAGAGCCTGCAGCCATTAAAGCACTGAGAATAAGGACCCTTATATGGCAGCGGAGGAGTCCCTGCTTCGTTAAGTGCTGATGTCAGAGCTGAACACACTTCACCAAGAGATCCCAGTGCTGCTCAAGCTGACACGGAGCAAACGCTGCCAGATTTGGCAGCTGGGTGGTCTAATCTGGAGTGGTTTGGGGTGGAAGGGACCTTAAAGATCATAGAATCATAGAACAACCAGGTTGGAAGGGACCCATCGGATCATCGAGTCCAACCATAATAATAGATAATAGATAATCTAGTTCGAATCCCTCTTCCATAAGCAGGGATACCTCCCACTAGATTAGGCTGCTCAGGGCCCCATCCAACCTGAGAACCCTCCACAGCCAAGTCCAGGATCTCTTTATGGAAATTCACAGCCAGTGGCAACCTCTTTCCTCACCAAGGCCACCTAATAGGCAGCTACTACAAAAACAGAGGCGCCCGGTCATAGAATAGAATCATAGAATCATAGAACAACCAGGTTGGAAGAGACCCATCGGATCATTGAGTCCAACCATTCCTATCAAACACTAATCACGGTCAATGAACGCTTCCCCCTGAATTGAAGAGGAGAGCCTAGACTCGTGCAGGCAGCCAGTAATTAGTGACACATCTTGGAGCTCCAGTTTTGTTCCATCACCAGGAGCTGTGGCGTTTTACAGCTGCGCATCTGCTGAACTCGGCATCCGTGAGCAGATGGGGATTAGGGGTTGTGAACACGGGGCTGGGTTGACCTCTACCTGGTACTCAGCATAGTTCTTCAGCCCGATGCCGAGGAAGGGTTTGAAGGCATCCATGTACTTCAGGAACTCTCCACCTAAGACTGCACGTGGAAGAGATTCTAGTCAGAAAATGATCCTAACCTACAACGGAGTTCAACAGAACAAACCCACCATCGTGCTCCACCCAAACTCAGCACCTCTTGTGTTCCATGGAAACACAGGAAATCTAGTCTTACACCAAACGGCACCAAATCAATTTGGAACCCACTGCTTGGCCTCTTCCAGCCAGGCAGCTCCTCTCTGTGTTTTTATTTAAGTACTATTTGAACTAACACATTTCCGCTCTTCTCTGCTGACTCCTACCTTCCCCGAGTCACCTGCATTACCGAGATCGTCCATACAGACCTATCTGTCCAAACGTGGAAGAGGATATAGTTCAGTTTTTCCTCTCTGCTCAGCTTGCTACAGACCCACTCAACCTTCTCATTCACTTCCTCAGGCAATCATAGAATTATGGGATGGTTTGGGTCGGAAGAGACCTCAAAGCCCACCCAGTTCCAACCCAAACCATGAGTGGGGACACCTCCCATGGGATCCGGTTGCTCCAAGCCCCATCCAACGTGGCCTTCAACACCTCCAGGATCTTTGTCACAATGATTTCTTTTAAAAAGACCAACACCTGATCATCCACCACTGAAACGTGTTCCACAGAACAACTGTGGGATACAGGCAGCGTAAAATTCAGATCATAATGATGTTAACCCTGTCCTGAGGCAGCACACAGACACTCCCATGGTGCTGGGCACCATACAAAGCTGCACCTGGCAGAATTTACAGTGTAGCTACGTTATTAACTGAGAAAACACCATTCGCTCCCAAAATGCACCCTGGGCAGCATCAGAGCTTCGCAGACGGATGTGACCAGATGCATGGTCCAAGCCAGATCTCAAGCAAAGCCAGGAAACTCAATGTTTTTCACCATATAGTCCAAAAGTAAAGGCAGTAAACCAGTCCCACGCCAGCTCTGCCTGTTCCTGACACGACCCCGCTTGGCATCGCGATGCTCACCTTCCACCAGGGTGCTGACAGCCATCAGGGCATCCTCCTGCACGCCCCCCGAGCCCGCCGTGCTCTGGAACATCCGCAGCAGAGAGGCCATCACCACGTCAGAGATCTGCAAAGCGTCCTGGTGCTGGACCTTCCGCAGAACGTTCTAGGTGGGAAGAGAGAAAGAGCCTGCGATTGCTTCCATCTACGCGAGGCTGAGTCACGTCTTTGCATCTCTGAACCACACAGGGAGGCTGAAAGGGAGCTGCTGCAGAAATGTGCTGTGTCAGGGCGAGCACAAAGTCCCATTCATTTCCCAGCGACAGAACCAGCCGAATTCACCTTTCCTGCTGCATAGGCTGTTCTCCAGGCTTTCCATTTGTAAGCTTGGCATTAAATGCCACCAACCCCAATCTGGGTCTATAAAAAAAAACCCTTCTCCAACCCAGCAGTGTGATTGCAAGCTCGTCCTGTCCAGCTTTGCTTCTAAACCGTAGAATTAAACCTCAGAAACACAACACAACGATGTCCTTGCTGCTGGTTGCTGCCAAATCTCTCCCACCCAGGATGAGCAGGAATAAATCAACACACAACAGATGCAAAGGAGGTTTACTGAACGTGTTTAGCGCCGAGGTTGTCTGCAAAGCAAACCCGTTCTCTGCAGAGCAGACTGTGAACACACGTGTTCTCTGTGTTATCTGGTGCATCACACGGAGAAGAAGGGCCAAGGAATCACCCCAAGCTTAACCCGTGCTCTGCACAGCTCTGAGTGCCCTCTCAGGCAACAAACACAGCTCTGATGTGTCCTTATCTAAAGGAAATCTGCATTTCCAACATCAAGAGAAAGTAATTCCTTAATCTGCAGAAGAAAAAAAAATATTTCAACCTGAGTCACTCCAAAGACATTGACTTTGACTGTCAAAACAATTTCTCCTTCCATTTAAACATTAACAACTGGTTTTCCTCAGTTGGGTGTTCATAATGGTACTTCCAGAAGAGAGAAAGTATTTAATAGTCTATCTGACCGCGTAACACTCAAAGAGGTTCTCCCTGATGATCTTTACTTGGTGGTATTTAAGCATTTGCTGCAACTCCTGCAAATATAATGGTGCAGGGATGAAGAACACACATTTACAAGCTAAACCGAGCAGTTTAATCCCACCAGCACTGCACTTCCCACAGGTAGAGGTGTCTTGAAAGGGAACAGGGACGACACGGTGCCAATGGGAGAGATTCAGGATGGGACTGGAGTTAAAAAAACTCCCCTAAAAATCAGAGTGAAAGTAAGAGGTGACACTCTGAGCTGCTGAACCAGAGTGATGAAGTTAACATAGAATCAACCAGGTTGGAAGAGACCCATCGGATCATCAAGTCCAACCATTCCCATCAATCACTAAACCATGTCCCTCAGCACCTCGTCCACCCGTCCCTTAAACCCTCCAGGGAAGGGGACTCAACCACCTCCCTGGGCAGTCTATTCCAATGCCCAATGACCCTTTCTGTGAAAAACTTCCTCCTAATCTCCAGCCTAAACCTCCTCTGGTGGAGCTTGAGGCCATTCCCTCTCATCCTGTCCCTTGGCAGAAGAGCCCAGCTCCCTCCTCTCTACAACCTCCTCTCAGGGAGCTGCAGAGCAATGAGGTCTCCCCTCAGCCTCCTCTTCTCCAGGCTAAACATCCCCAGCTCTCTCAGTCACTCCTCATAAGGCCTGTTCTCCAGCTCCATCACCAGCTTTGTTGCTCTTCTCTGGACTCCTCTGGACAACCTCTCAAGACAACCTGGACACAACATCCAGGAGGGCTCGCAGCCTCACTCAAGAGAACGTGAAGCAAACACCCACAGAGAGAGGCTTTCTAGGCTCCCTTTCCTGGGCTGGAGGGAAAAGCAGTGCCCTGTCATAGAATCACCAGGTTGGAAGAGACCCATCGGATCATCGAGTCCAACCATTCCTATCAAACACTAAGCCATGTCCCTCAGCACCTCTGTCACCATGAATAACCCAGACGCGAGAGCACCACATCTCCCTTCCTGCAGGAATAACCAAAAAGCAGGAATATCCCACCCCACGGATTTCAGGAGATGCCCTGATCAACGCCAGAGAGCTGCGAGAGGAAAACAGCGGTTGTTTGCAGGGAGCTTTGTAGGAGTAAGCAAGGAGCTGAAATGCGCTGGTACTGGGGCTGTTCATTACCAGATGTTTAATTTCGAGGACACTCAGTGCATTTTAATTAGTGCTGTTTTAAATAAGAACACTAACCACAAGAGGCAGATGAACAAATTAAAGCCGTTATGGAGAGTTATTTGTCTGTGCCAAGCCAAGCGATTGTTCAGCCTGTAGCCAGCAAAAGAACCAACCTGAAAGCACAGAGCAAGCCGCACACAGAGTTCTTTATCCATATTGCCCTCAATTTTCGAAGTCGTGCTCCAAAGAAACCTTCCGAACCTTGTATCGCCTCCCACGTGTCAGCTGGGACACGAGATCCAATTTCCTCATTCAGAGCTCATCAACAGGACCGAGTCTGCACCCTCGGGGGGCAGAGAAACAGCTCTAAACCACCTTCTCCCCACAACCACACGCAGCAGAGACAGGGCCTCACCTGCAGAGTCGCACAAAGGAGAGACTGGAGATCGTTGAACTGGATTCTGTCTGAAGTGCTCTGGATATGAGACTGAAAAAGAACAAAACCCCACGTGTGAAGAGCCTGCGGCGCAGCCCGTGCAGACACCACAGATTTCTGAGGTGCAGAGTTTCACTTGTAAACGTGTGTGTCTTTCTGCTTAGGACAAGAAGTGCTGCTCAGCAGCTTAAGATGCTTATCTACACAAAAATAAAAACATGTTACCCAACAATCATAGAATCCTGGAATGGGCTGGGTTGGAAGGGACCTCAAAGCCCATCCAGGTCCAGGAACACCTCCCACTGGAGCTGGTTGTTCCAAGCTCCATCCAGCCTGGCCTCAGATCCCCTCCCTTTCCATACCAAGGGTTTAGAATTCAAGTTCACCCACCTCCATCTGCAGGACTTGCTGCAGTCGCTCCATGATAACCAGGGTTGTCTTTTGAACAGCAGGGTAACAGTCCTTGGCACTGTTTTTCACGATTTCCATCAGGGATTCGTACGCAGAACTCCTCAGGTTGTTCTGGTGTCCATCAGGCCTGCAACAGAAGGAAACATTCACAGCTCCCAGCACTCGAGGCTTGCTTAGAAACAAGTCTTTTCCTTGAATAAATTGCTAACAGCTACATTTCAGCACTGCGACAAGCAGAGCGCTCGCACTCCGGTATCTCAAGACTTGAAATTAAATGGAATTTGTGCAGCCACCTCTGGAAGGCTGTTTCATTCACCGTTAATGATTTCCAATATCCTCAGTCACTGGCAGCAAATTCGCGTTTTCCAGGGCACCGTTACCCTGCGTGGGAAGAAAACAGCCTCCAGAGGTGAGCGGCACATCTTTCTGGCTCCTCAACATCCCTCCCAGACAGAGGTGAGGATGTTAAACTGGAATAAAGGCAGCAGACATCTACACTGAGGTGACTGATGGTCTGTAGAGCCCCAAGCGAGACACGGTGCTTCTAGGGAGGGTGTAAACAAGATGGAAAGGGTTCAGACTTTGAACCATTCCAACAGGGACAGAATTTCAGAAGCCATCGTCATGCAGCAAAAGGCGACTGAACTGATCTAAGGAACGAACTTGAAGTTGTCAGGATTTATGCAACCTTCAAGGCAGAATAGGACTGCGGCAGCACCTTCATTTCTTGTGTCTGCAGAACTGAGCCTCGTATTTTGCCTCATCTATTTATACTCCAGCTTCGCTGGGAGAAGGAACAGCATCCAGCCTAACTAGGTCCTCATCGGCTCTTCTGGGAGTACCTGGAGCTAATGTGGAATGAAGCACGACTACAGCAACAACCACAGCGAAACGAACTGTACAGTACACACACATTTCTAATTACGCCTCCTGCAAGTCTCATTATTCTGTGGCCTTGCAGCCAACCTTGAGGAGTCTTACGACTCCTGTACGAAGAAATCACATGGCTTTAAGCTGTGCTCAGAGACTTGGAAGTGAAACACAGAAGGGGAAACTCCAGGTATGGATTAAACACTGAGAAACGATTCTGTGCAAAAAGCTTCCGTCCTGGGGATCAGCATTTTGTACCCACGTGAGTCCAGAAAATCCTGGTTCTGATAAAACACCGTTCAGACCCAAGCTGCGAGAGAAACAACCTGAAGGAATAAAAAAATCCCCAACCATCTTTGCAGAGCTCAAGCTGGGCAGTTACCTATCTGCAGTCTCCAGAAGTTTCTGAACTATGAGCTCAAACGAAGAGGACAAGCAGTAGGTTGCTGGTTCTTCCTGATCGTCAGCCAGATCTGCAGCTTCGTAGGCAGCTTCAGCGAGACTAGAGAAGGCCTGAAACACAGCACAACCACTGCTGTTACTCAACCGAGTTTTCCCCATCCAGGAACAGACATTCCAACAGCCTTGGAATGATATTCTAATGAAATAACACTAAAATGAGCGCAGGGTTAACAGTTCCCTTCACGAACAGCAGCACAGAGCTTTGCTGCAACAGTGGTGACAACTCTGAAGACTGAAACCCTAACGTTCCCGTGCAAGGTGGCAGCGCTGTCTGCACACAGATGCCTTCATGGCAACTGGTAGCTGCTGAGAATCAAACTGGACGCAGGTTGAACCTCCCAGGGATGAGCAGATTCTCTCCCCGACCCAGCACCAGTTTAGAAAAGGCTGTGGACTGCTCTGACTCCCAATAGCAGAGCAACTCTAACTGCTCCGAGACACGTGAGTTAGAAGAGCTGAAAGCCTCTTGATTATCATTTCAATCTAAAAACATAGTATTCATCATCTCCAGGAGACAAAAGCCACAGCTACATGGACTTTTGCCAGGATCCGTGGATTGCAGGGAAAGCTTCTATGCTGACTACAAGTCTTCAAACCTCTGAAATATTATAAGAACGGATTCTGTCATTTCTAAAGCTTGTTTTGACATGCAAATACTCATCTCTAGCTCAATTCTTATTGAGCTGCCCTCTTAGAAGGCAGTAAGGGACAAACTTGCTTTAGTGAGGGATCCGATACACATTAAGATGATGCCACAACTGAAGAGAGCAACAAACCCCAGGGACACTCTGTCAGTGGACAAAACACCCTCGTGCTTCTCAATTCCATTCTGGAACCACTGCAAGAACAAGCTCACTTAACAGGAAACTAAGTGTCTCAGCTCTCCCTTAGGACTGTAGCCAACAGGTATGGTTCAACTCAATCATCTCAAGTCTTTTCCAACTGAACAATTCTATGATTAAGGCCACAATCCAGCTGGACCCAAGAAAAAAGCTAAATCCCAGAGCCATCCCGCCTGCTGTCAATGAGCTTCCGCAGCATTTTGAAACCAAGGGCAACTTTTTGGCTGGAGAGATGCCCGGCTGAAAAAGACCTGGGGGTGCTGACTGAGAGCAGCTAAACATGATCTGAAGATGGTTGGACTCGATGATCTGGTGGGTCTCTTCCAACCTGGTGACTCTATGAGCCATCAGCGGCCCAGGTGGTCAAGAGCATCCTGGCTTGGATCAGCCACTGCATGGCCAGCAGGAGTAAGGAAGCGATCGTCCTTGTCTCCGCCCCTGGAGGGGTTAAAACAATGTGTGTCCATGGTACTTGGGGACACGGTTTAGTCACTATGGGCTGATGGTTGGGCTGGATGAGCTCAGAGGGCTTTTCCAACCGTAATAATTCTATGATTTACTGCTTAGAGAGCATCAGCATCCTTTATCCTTTCCTACCAGAGTCCCAAACTGACCTGAGGTAACTTAACAAAAATTGATTGATCCAGGAGCTACCTCCAAAATCCTTTTCAGTGTGTATCAATACCTACGTGCTCTATATGAGGATAAACAGCAACTGAGAGAGCTGGGGGTGTTTATCCTGGAGAAGAGGAGGCTGAGGGGACACCTCATTGCTCTCTGCAACTCCCTGAGAGGAGGGTGTGGAGAGGAGGGAGCTGGGCTCTTCTCCCAAGGGACAGGACGAGAGGGAATGGCCTCAAGCTCCACCAGGGGAGGGTCAGGATGGACATTAGGAAAAAGTATTTCATGGAAAGGGTGATTGGGCAGTGTCAGAGGCTGCCCAGGGAGGGGGTTGATTCACTTTCCCTGGAGTGGTTTAAGGGATGGGTGGATGAGGTGCTGAGGGACATCGTTTAGAGACTGGTGGGAATGGTTGGACTCGATGATCTGGTGAGTCTCTTCCAACCTGGTTATTCTATGACTCTATATGACCATGAGCTGCATTCCCCTTGCTGACAGAGCCCCACTCACCCAGCAGACGTTGGAGGCCACGCGGGGCTCGGCGCTCAGCCCCTCCATCAGACACTGCAGCAGCGGCGCGAGGTAAATGTCATTGATGGCAGCCTCGGGAAGCATCTCGCAGATCCTGCCCACGGTCCAAGCAGTCGTGTCTCGAACCACGACGCTGGGGTCCTTCATTAGTTCTATTAGAGTTGGCATTGCCTGGAGACAATCGCAGTCAGGAGGAAGGTGGGATCAGATGCAATAAACGGAAATAAGTTTGCCACCGTTCTCATTTTACTACATTTCCTACAAGTTAGCAATAGATTGGAGAGGACAGTCTGAATCTGTACTCAGCACTGGTGAGGCTGCTCCTTGAATCCTGTGTCCAGTTCTGGGCCCCTCAGCACAAGAAGGATGTTGAGGCTCTGGAGCGAGTCCAGAGAAGAGCAACAAGGCTGGTGAAGGGGCTGGAGAACAGAACCTATGAGGAGCGGCTGAGAGAGCTGGGGGTGTTTAGCCTAGAGAAGAGGAGGCTGAGAGGAGACCTCATTACTCTCTACAACTACCTGAAGGGACGTTGTGGAGAGGAGGGAGCTGGGCTCTTCTCCCAAGTGACAGGGGACAGGATGAGAGGGAATGGCCTCAAGCTCTGCCAGGGGAGATTTAGGCTAGAGATTAGGAGGAGGTTTTTCACAGAAAGGGTCATTGGGCATTGGAATAGGCTGCGCAGGGAGGTGGTTGATTCCCCTTCCCTGGAGGGGTTTAAGGGACAGGTGGATGAGGCCCTGAGGGACTTGGTTTAGTGTTTGATAGGAATGGTTGGACTAGAAGATCTGATGGGTCCCTTCTAACCTGGTTGTTCTATGATTCTATGAATCCAGTTAAGCCATTGTCCTCGTATTTTAAGATCCACAGTTATCTCCCAGGGGGCAAGACTTGAAGAACTGATGAGAGTGCTTGACCACAAATGCAAGTTCTGCATCTCCATGTGATTTAAGGCTGTGCAACCCAACCACCCACCCCCAGCCTACCAAAGCTCTCCAAAACACCATTAAAGGGTGGCATCTTTTTGCTTTTTCTTGGATTAAGAGCAACACGCAAAGCGGGTATCAACCTCCAGATATATCAGGAAGGTTTTGCTCTACAAGCCCGAGAGAAAACACAAGGAGCCGTACCTGTATGACTAGTGGTTTGAGCTGGTTGGGCTCTGGTCCTTCCAAAATACACCCAAAAGCCATCACAGCCGCGTCTCTGTATCGCCAGTCTGGGTTTTTGATGTGTTCTTTAATAAAGGGCAGCACGTGAGGAACAATGTCGTCTTCGCAGCAGGTCGCCAGGAGCATGAGGCAGACACCGGCTGCTTTGCAGGGGTTCCAGTCGTCATCGTCATCGTTTTCATCCTAGGAGGAGAGCACCCTGGTCAGCTGAGGGAGACGTCCCTTACCGCCTGCAGGCAGGGCCATCCTGCAGGACCTACCAGAGCATCCCTGGATCTACTGCAGGGAACATCACCTTATTACCAGGTGGTGTGTTTAATTCAGGGCTGGAAGCACCAGCTACACCTCTGGCTGAGGAGCAACACCAGTGCCTTGCATCACCAGTACCTTTTTCCATCCTGGTGCGGCCTCAGACCTCTTGCAAACTGCTCCTCTCTCATCTTAGCTGAGATTCTGGTCCTTTGATCCCCACCAGCCCTGCTGCACCAGCTGAATGGCTTCTTCCCACCCTCAAGCCTTTACCTGATGCCTTTGAAGCTCAGTACCTGCTATTCTTCTTTCTGCTTTATCTTTTCTCTTTTAACAAGCACTTTAGAGCCTCCTGCATTTTAACTCTCTGCATTCAAGCGGAGAACAATACGAAACAAACAGGGAAACAATTCCCCTGGACTCCCTCAGAACACCAAGCATTTCCCCAGTTCACTGCAGTAATGAACCCCATCCTGTACGGTTTAATTAACACTTTTATTTTATAATTAGACCTGCTGTAGCAAGTGATTCCATTAATTTTGATTAGACTGTGAAACAACAGCCCCAAGAAGTACCTGTGAAGTGCTTAATAGCTGCTAAATAAACATGGACTTCACAGTTCAAGAAGTAAAGCTCAAGAACTCCAGCAACTGGATCTCAGATGACGCAGAGACAGAACACGGGCTTTAAAGTCGCATCTCGTTAGGAACACAGAGAACTATCAAACCTCTACCGAAACCATAAATACAAGTACGTGTTAACAGAATTCAGCTTAAAAACGACACTGCGTGCAGTCTGATGGTCTCAGCCCTAAAAATGGGTGCATCATTCACTCAGAGTGGTGCATGATGTCTCATCACAGACCAGGGACTGCGTTAAAAACTACCCAAGGGGATCAGAAGTCACCGACATGAGGGAGAAGCAATGGCCGCAGCCTCTTCCTCTGTGCAACAGCAGCATTGCTGTCCCGGAACTCTGAAGCAGAATAGAGAGGGTTTTCTGGCCTGCAGCAGGGATTTTGCAGCTCACCTGTTTTGTTAGGGTCTGTGTTAGAATGGGGACCAAGTACTGCAGCGCTCCTTTCGCGTAGAATTTGCTGGTGTGCTCCGGAGGCCGGCCTTGCTCTGCTGCCTGGAAAGAAAGGCCACAAAATCATCCTCGGTGGCTACAGGTCTGAATTATGAACACCAGATGATATAAATTCTCCTCTGTATCCTTTCCTCTCCTTCCCTTAACACGCAGGAACCTCAAGGACAGTTAAACATTCCATAAGCAAGTTCCATTTAACATTCCGAACAGGCAGAGAGCCCTCGTCGCATGTCACAAACACAAATATTTTCAGTTTGCAGTTCTATGTCATTAAAAAGTGACCCCAAACAGAAGCAGCAAGAGGTCTTCAGCACAAATTAAACCGACGTGCTGCTGCCTGTCCTTTTATCCTTGCCTTTTTGGGCATTCAACATAAATATATATTTAGCTGCGTTTAAAGATGGGTATGATTCATCTGGAGCCTTTCAAAGTTGAAGCCGTTATTGATCTCCACGGCGAACTCATGCAAACAGCATCTGCACGCAGAGCAACGCCCCAAATTCAGCTTCAGCACCATCGGTTGTAAAGGATAATGATTACTTTTATTTCATCCCGTAATACATTATTTATGAGTTAAGCTATGCAGAGCGTGATCAATCTTTTTTTTTCTCTCTCTCTAGGGTAGGACTGAGGTGCTCGCGCTGCTGAGAGAGACCCCAGAAACTTTACACGTCAGCGTAACGGAGCCCCCTCCAACACAACACCTACATCGCAGCGATTCAAGGGGCTGCCTTAACGAAGAAACAGCTCCGAGATCGTCATGTTCTGCAGGAGAACTGGGGAGGGGCTCCTGGTCAGGGAGTGCAGGGACAGGATGAAGAGGATTTCAGCTGAAAAAGGGAAGACTGGAAGGATTAGAGCAGCTTCCAGTATGGAAAGGGGCTCTGGGAAAGCTGGGGAGGGGCTCTTGATCAGGGAGGGCAGGTATGGGATGAGAGGGGCATGGGTTTGAGCTGAAAGAGGGGAGACTGAGATAAGATCTTAGGGAGAAATATTTTCCTGTGAGGGTGAGGAGGCCCTGGAACAGGCTGCCCCGGGCAGAGGTGGCTACCCCACCCCTGGAGGGGTTCAAGGGCAGGTTGGATGGGGCTTGGAGCCCCTGATCCAGTGGGAGGTGCCCGTACCCAGGGCAGAGGTGGAACTGGATGTGCTTTGAGGTCTCTTCTAGCCCAAATCATTCTGTGATTCTCTGACACTACACTGTGCCTGACACAGACACTTAACACATTGAGGTTAACCTTACAGGAGGAGGTTGAGCTGACTCTGGAATGCTAAAGAGAAATCAGGTAGCTGTCACACACCATTTGCAGAGAACTAGGACTTGTATGTCAGGCTGTGTTCTCATCAAATGTGTCAGAGAATCTTTACCTCAAGTGGTTTCATCTCCCAGTCAGGTTGGCATTAAAACCACGTTGTTTCTATAAAAAAGGGTTGTATTCAAACTACATCAAGAACTTTGCACGAGGCTACAGAGACAAGAAAATGACCCACAGAGTCATTAAAAGGAATTCCAAATGGTGGCCCCTGCGTAACCCTAGAAAGAAGCTTTGCTTTCACCCACACCAGAGGGCAGGTTAACCGTAGTTGAGCCCTGGGTGAGATGCCAGGCCCCAGGCTGTAGCTAAGAACCAAGCGGGGTCTCCCAGCGCAGCGCTGACGGCTGCAGCACGCAAACAGCCGCAGAAGCAGCGGCTCCCGGGCTTCGTACAGCCTCGGGTCTCAGACACCCATCATGCCACATCAGAGCGACACAGGATGTCTCACCACCGACCCATGACTGCCGCACAGGGGCTCAGGGAGGCTTCTCCTGCACTGTTCCACCTCAGAGAGACGGAGGACTTGCCAACGCGGGTCAGAGACACGACTTCAGCATATCCAAACCTGACCCCAGGTATTCCCCACTTCCCAGCAGGCGCTTGCGAGCTCACCTCGGACGCCTCGATGGCCAAATCCATCTCTTCATCGCAGACGTTTGACCAGAACTCAATTCCCTGCAGAGCCACCTCATCGATGTCGCTTTTCATCGCTTCAATCGTTATCTTTGGAAATGGGGAAGGAGGGGAGAGAAGGCATTTAAGCAAGTTATTTCTCCTGAAATAGGTGCCCCAGCTTTTGGCCAGCTGGGGCGAGATCCGAGATGGTCTGAAATCAGACACCACATTAGAGCTTCTGTTCTTGAGGACAATCTCCTCATTTAGGAGGATATTGGCTATCAGCACAACAAGGCCTGCAGAGCGAGCCAGGAGTCTGTGCCCTCCTGACTTTGGGGTCTCAAATCTGTCACGCGTGGTGCTGGTTTTATAGATTTCACTGGGAAAAAGGGATTCCCAGCATGCAGGCACAGTTGAAAGAACAACAAATCTGAGGTCGCTCCTTGAATACTGTGTTCAGTTGTGGGCCCCTCAGCACAAGAAGGATGTTGAGGCTCTGGAGCGAGTCCAGAGAAGAGCGACGTGGCCGGTGAGGGGGTTGGAGAACAGAACCTATGAGGAGCGGCTGAGAGAGCTGGAGCTGTTTATCCTGGAGAAGAGGAGGCTGAGGGGAGACCTCATTACTCTCTACAACTCCCTGAAGGGAGGTTGTAGAGAGGAGGGAGCTGGGCTCTTCTCCCAAGTGACAGGGGACAGGACAAGAAGGAATGGCCTCAAGCTCCACCAGGGGAGATTTAGGCTAGAGATTAGAAGGAAGTTTTTCACAGAAAGGGTCATTGGGCATTGGAATAGGCTGCCCAGGGAGGGGGTTGAGTCACCTTCCCTGGAGGTGTTTAAGGGACGGGTGGATGAGGTCTTGAGGGACTTGGTTTAGTGTTAGATAGGAATGGTTGGACTAGAATACCCGATGGGTCCCTTCCAACCTGGTTGTTCTATGATTCTATGAATGCAGGATAGCTTATGCTCTCGGATGAAGACAAAGAACCACAGGAAAAAATCAAGACAGCTCCATGAGAAAGCAGAGTACTCACAGCAAAAAGTGCAGGCCCCATGTACGTCTCCATGTACTGGTAATACAGGGACATGATCTTCACCAGATTTTGTAAGGCAGCCACTCGTACCTGCCGGAGGGGAAAATGGATCAGAGGTTGGGGCTTCCTGAGCGCTCCCACAGCCACCACAGATGAACCACCCTGCCTCTCTGCTGCCTTCGTTCACCCCCATGCCCAATAAGGATTTTCACAAGTGATGTAAATCCTCCGAGCAGTTTGCTAGACTTCTGACTTCAGGTGTAAAACTTCTTTTGTTTGGTGCTTACACCAATGGTTTAACAGAACGGCATTCATCTCGTCCAACACGCATCGCCAATCGAGCTTCTCATGCCACTCACCCTTGTATCTGGACACTGTGTTGCTTCACAGACTACTTGCATAATAAAGTGCCTTTCAGACTGGAAGAAGAAAGAAAAGAACGTTAGAACAGACTTGCAAAAGCATTAAAGCCTTTACACACCTTCCTACAGAGGATGGGTTGGGAGTCTGGAGCAGAACAAATGCTCACACAACCTTTCTAAAGATCCAGAAACAGCACAGGTTGCTGTTCACTGCGGGATTTTACATCATCTCTTCCTAAAACAGGAATCCCAGGTTTTCATGTTAAAAAGTGCTTAACGGGCTGTCCAAAATAGAAAGACGCAGCAGAACCAGAGCCACTGGCTCTTCTGGTAAAAGGAAGAAAGAAAAAGAAGGAATCCTGCTGTTTTCTGAGCTATTTCAGCCAGCACATCGAGAAAGCTCACAACTCCACCAGGACATACGTTCCCTGAGGGGATGTACCTGGATTTTCTTGCGTTGCAGTATGAACACTCAGGCCCAGGCTGTTTATAGCACTGAAGCCCGACAGAAACACAGTGTGAACAGATCACGAATCTCCCCGCTCAAACCTGAAAGACTCTGGTTGATCCCATCAACAGCCACAGAATAGCTGACAATGGAAAACTTTCATTCAAAGCCCTTTTAAGCTGAAGGCTCCGTTTCAATTCCACCCTCCCCACAGTCTCCCCGGTAGGGACCAAAGGGACAGACTGAATCCAAGCAGGAAAAGAAAAATCAATGGATTTTATGTTCTGGAAAGGCTCATTTTGAGCCTGTTTGGAAGAATCGTCCTCCCCCAACAGTTTTCAGAGGCAAAGTTAAGTCTGGATTGCTGCCACACAACTCGAAAGAAAGCGCTGATCCAAGCTGGAACAGCAGCACTACGGAGCAGTATTTGGTGAGGGAGCAGAGCATCCAACGAGCTAAACTCAGGTTAGTTTAGATTTATGTAAACCAGCCAATGCTGCTCCCTCTCCACTGCCCAATCGCCGATTTCCACAACAGGAACACACGGGACCTACCAAAACGAATCCAAGTCTCAGTTACAAGGTAATTATGCATCAAAACTCAGCGTGGTGCATGAAATCTCATCACAGACCATGGATTCAGCTCACATGCTTTAGACCGGGAATTGCAATAGTTTTCCCTCCCCCTCACCTCTTTGTCAAAGTTTGCTTTGGTGAATTCCAAAGAGTTCAGGAGTGCGTTGGTAGCTGCTAGCTTCACATTGTTGCTGGGCTCCTCCTTTCTCATTCCCTGGATGATGGCTGTCAGGATCTCATTGGATTTGTCCTGAAGCTGCTCTGGATCCTAGAAGAGGCATTGAGAAAGTCAGTTATTCACCAGCGGAACGGTTTTCTCCACATTTTAAAGTCCCCTCAAAGGGTGATCCTGAAGCCCAGAAGCAGACGGCTTAGGACTTCAGTGCCAAGAAGCTTCATTTTCTGGGAGCAGCAGAATATAAACACAAGAAATTCAGACACCCCTGGGTCTTTGAGCTTCTGGGTCAGAAGAAAGACTGAACTGAGTGTGTGTGTTCCAGATATCCAAGTCATAAATGCTGAATAAACTCTGCTGTCACACACATCAAGTCCATCAGCTCCAGGCTACCTGACTGCATGCGATCAGCAAGTTAATACCCACTGACTGGTTCCCAGTTTCTTTAGGTACTGGGTAGAGGTCAGCACCAGCAGCTGCGGTCGATGCTTTTACTGGTGAAGCTGCGCAACGTTTTTGGTTACAGGGCAGAGATGGATCGCTGGGGCCAGCAGCCAGGATGGGTTGCTGTTAGCGCTCAGGGCTTAAAGAATAAAGCTGTGACCACAGACTAGAGAGAAATTTCCCTTTGTAATTTAAGCCAAGAGCCACAACACAACTCAACGAAGCTGGTGAAGAGGCTGGAGAACAGGCCCTATGAGGAACGGCTGAGAGAGCTGGGGGTGTTTAGCCTAGAGAAGAGGAGGCTGAGAGGAGACCTCATTACTCTCTACAACCACCTGAAAGGAGGTTGTGGAGAGGAGGGAGCTGGGTTCTTCTCCCAAGTGTCAGGGGACAGGACAAGAGGGAATGACCTCAAGCTCCACCAGGGGAGATTTAGGTTGGACATTAGGAGGAAGTTTTTCACACAGAGGGTCATTGGGCATTGGAATAGGCTGCCCAGGGAGGGGGTTGATTCACCTTCCCTGGAGGTGTTTAAGGCACAGGTAGATGAGGTCCTGAGGGACATGGTTTAGTGTTTGATAGGAATGGTTGGACTCGATGATCCGATGGGTCTCTTCCAACCTGATTGTTCTATGATTCTATATTAATTGTTAGACCAGAATTTATCTAGCAGGAGATTCCCAAGCCATGGCCACAAATTTTGTCACAAAGAGACTGACACAAACTACAAGTCTGGGTGCCACCAGCAAGGTAGTGCACTTGGAAACTCCATGGCCAACAGCATCGCCTGCTCAAAAACCAATAAACACAAGTCTTGCATAGGTTTGTAAGCAGCAGCACCAAACCTAGGGGCAGGATTCCTAACTTATCCCATTGACCAACCAACACAACCCATCCTCTACTGCCTGATGAGAAGCACCAGCCAGAGGATTCCTCTCTCCTCTACTCTACTGTGGTTCCACCAGCAACACGCTTGACGGGTGCTCTCTGAGGCAATTGGCAGCGCTAGAAAAGCTCAGTTTGGTTTTTGGTCAGACAGAGGTTCTGCATCAACTCACATCAAATACTCAATGCAATATATGGTGATACTGAGAGCCCTGGGACTGCTTGGCCTGGAGAAGAGGAGGTTGAGGGGAGACCTCATTGCTCTCTGCAACTCCCTGAGAGGAGGTTGTGGAGAGGAGGGAGCTGGGCTCTTCTCCAAGGGACAGGGGACAGGACGAGAGGGAATGGCCTCAAGCTCCATCAGGGGAGGTTCAGGCTGGACATCAGGAAAAAATATTTCCTGGAAAGGGTGATTGGGCAGTGTCAGAGGTTGCCCAGGGAGGGGGTTGATTCCCCTTCCCTAAAGGTGTTTAAGGGACGGGTGGACGAGGTGCTGAGGGACATGGTTTAATGTTTGCTAGGAATGGTTGGACTCGGTGATCTGGTGAGTCTCTTCCAACCTGGTGATTCTATGATTCTACAAAGAAGCTTCACAACCTGTCAGAAGCAGAGACACAGGAAGGGAAGGCTGGAAGAGAAACAGTGCTGGGGAGAGGCTGGGCCAGCACCTGAAAACGCACCCAAGGTAAAAGAAGACTTGAAATCACTCACGATGTCTTGGCAAATGTATCCGATGGCCTCCAACGTCGACTCTTTCATGTGCTCTGTACTGTGCTGATTCGTAACGTTCGCTACCAACTGGGGAATGAGTTCAGGCCACTGGTTCATGGGAATCTCCGCGCAGGCAATGCCGGCCACGCACTGGGAAGCTGAGCTGGGCCTGTACGTTTCCGTCCCCAACGTCTGCAAAACCTGCAGGACAGAGAAGCAGGCGAAGGCTCGATGTCAGCAGCCAGAGATAGGCCAACGATGCCTCCACTTGCCATTATCTCCCCCTCCCCAATAAAGCGCTTGCTCATTCTGCTTCCTCCCACAGCGAACGAGGCCGTGAGGAGAGACAAATCTCGTTAGGAACGAGCCTGGCTACTGCAGGCCCCGAGCAGGGAGCGAGATACGGCTGCGCGATTAGCGCTCCCGCATCCTTTAAATCCCGCACACAATGCCGTGCGCCGTGACGCGCAACAATGACTCATTCGACCGTTCCTCCCGGCTTTTATTAGACAGCAAAATTGCGAAAGCTAAACAAATTGAGTCTCAAAATCCCCTCCCAAAAAACACGGGCGGTTGATGCCAAGATAATCTGAATAAGGCTGAGTAATTTTCTTCCCTTTTAATTGCAATAAATGAGGAGAAAGATTTGTTTTATCTCTACTTCAATAACGTCGTATTAAATGAATGAAGGGAGAGGCATGCGTTTGTTTTAATATTTCCAATTATACATCCTTATTTTCCATACAACCGCTTAAACACGGCATTTCTAATGTTAATGGATGAGCCAGTAACGAACTGGCTCTGCCAGCTTGGGTTCAGAGCAATACAACAGCTCCTGCTCGCAGTTTACGTCCCCCTGAGCTATCATCAACATAAATAAAAGACTTAGGGTTGTGCAAGCGATGAGGATACAACTTTACGTTGCTCTGTATGGATTCTGCGAACACAACGGGGCCTACGGGGAAGCTGGGGAGGGGCTCTTGATCAGGGAGGGCAGGAAGAGGATGAGGGGAATGGTTTTCATCTGCAAGAGGGAAGATGGAGATGAGACTGAAATAGAGATGAGATCTTAGGGAGAAATATTCTCCTGTGAGGGTGTGGAGACCCTGGAACAGGTTGCCCAGAGTAGGGGTGGCTGCCCCATCCCTGGAGGGGTTCAAGGGCAGGTTGGATGGGGCTTGGAGCTCCTGATCCAGTGGGAGGTGTCCCTCCCCATGGCAAGGGTGGAACTGGATGAGCTTTAAGGTCCCTTCCCACTCAAACCATTCCATGATTCTACATAAAATATGACATGAAGTGTGTGGCCAACTTGTCTCAACAATATCATGTTACACAAATCCAGCAGAACTTTCTTCCCGTGAGCCACAAACCACTAAAACCACCAGTTCTGCCACTGCAGATCCTGAACTTTTAACTGTCAAATCCCTCAGCCTTGTGGAAATATAAAAATACCATTTTGTATTTCAAACTTGTCAGTTTTTTTGCCTTATTCTACTCTCAAATCCGCTGGCCTTGCAGTTATACGTGTGCTCAGACACCAAGAGTGCTCTAAAAGCATCAACGTGGGCTGCGAAGCAGCTGAGGAAGCTGCCTAAGGAAAAGAAGCAGCAAACAGGGGCCTAGTTACAATTCCCTGGTTCCCGCAATCCTCTGAGGCTATCGGGAGGCTCCTTGCAAAAGCATTTACAGGTGTGAATGTAAAAGCAGGAGCCTCTATTTGGGTATTTATGCTAATAACCCCGCAGATTAAATATGCAATTAGCAACAACGGAGACAAGTAAGGGCCAACATCGTTCCTTGTCTCACAGAGAGCCAACAGAAGACTCCTGAGGCGGAAAAGGACAGACAAGGAATTCGCTGATGGAGAAAACAAGAGGTAGGACCCAAAAGTCACAAAACTTACGTAGTTCTTGACCTCCCTGCGGGCGTTGGCGTCGATGGCGAGCCATCTCTGCTGGTACTGCGCCTTGATGTCGGGGTCCTTGGAGGTGAGGGAGTTCTTGATCTGCAAGCCGGCCGCCACGCGGGCTACTTGGCTGTTGCCAGGGTTTGCCAGCACTCTGGACAGTTCCACCAGGAAGGTCGGCTGCGGAGATGGGAATGGAGAGAGGAGTCGTCAGTGCCCACCCCAGCCTGGCCAGGAGAGCCCCCCCTTCACCCTGCAGGAACAGATCCTCATTCCCTTTCTCCTCTCATTCATTAGCTGACTGAACATGAGGCAACAGTGTGCCCAGGTGGCCAAGAAGGCCAATGGCATCCTGGTTTGTATCAGAAATAGTGTGACCAGCAGGGCCAGGGAGGTTATTTTCCCTCTGGACTCAGCACTGGTGAGACCACTCCTTGAATCCTGTGTTCAGTTGTGGGCCCCTCACCACAAGAAGGATGTTGAGGATCTGGAGCAAGTCCAGAGAAGAGCAACGAAGCTGGGGAAGGGGCTGGAGAAGAAGAAGAGCAGCTGAGAGAGCTGGGGGTGTTTATCCTGGAGAAGAGGAGGCTGAGGGGAGACCTCATTGCTCTCTGCAACTCCCTGAGAGGAGGTTGTGGAGAGGAGGGACCTGGGCTCTTCTGCCAAGGGACAGGACAAGAGTGAATGGTCTCATGCTCCACCAGGGGAGGGTCAGGCTGGAAATCAGTAAAAAATTTTTCACAGAAAGGGTGATTGGGCAGTGTCAGAGGCTGCCCAGGGAGGGGGTTGATTCCCCTTCCCTGGAGGTGTTTAAGGGACGGGTGGACGAGGTGCTGAGGGACATGGGCTAGTGACTGACGGGAATGGTTGGACTCCATGATCCGGTGGGTCTCTTCCAACGTGGTGATTCTATGATTCTATGATTCCCTGCAGCGCCTTCCCCACCAGACAGCAAACAGCCACCACCGCACAACGGTGGCTGCTCTATCCTGAGATTACAGGCATTAAGCTCCTCAGTAGAAGCCCTGGGAAGCGACGTAAGCAGGCATTGACTCTGTTGGGTTTTTTTTTTTTCAGCTGACTTGAGAGTGCATTACCTTCCGTGCTCCTGTCTGCGCTAAGCATTCCTTTAAATAAACCGCTCGAGTCCTGCGCTGAGATGGGTCTCAAACATGGCGAGGAGCAACTCTGCTCTTCGTTTCCTCGCTTCAAGGCAAACACCCTAACAACACAGGAGCCTTCAAAGCTCTCAGAGCAGCCTTCCAGTGTGGAAATGGGAGCACCAGGGAAAGCTGGGGAAGAGCTCTTGATCAGGGAGGGCAGGGAGAGGATGAGTGGGAAAGGTTTTAAGCTGAAAAAGGGGAGATTGAGATGAGCAATGTTGTTCTGTGAGGGCAGGGGTGGCTGCCCCATCCCTGGAGGTGTTCAAGGGCAGGTTGGATGCGGCTTGGAGCCCCTGATCCAGT
The DNA here is from genome assembly GCA_033558105.1 of Coccyzus lansbergi. NCBI lineage: Eukaryota > Metazoa > Chordata > Aves > Cuculiformes > Coccyzidae > Coccyzus > Coccyzus lansbergi. The sequence continues at coordinate 119,883 of JAUMJK010002042.1, forward strand.
GAGAGGTATCCCCGCCCATGGTCAATCAGGTCCATCCCAACCCACACCATTCTGCGATTCCACAGTAACTGAGCAGAGAAATTGTTAAAATATGAGATCAGCCACTCCTCTGGGGCGGCACAAACCCTTTGTAAGGCTACAGACTCGCTTCTCTGCCACCCAATGCACATAGACGCCCCTTTCTCCCTATAAAGCTGGATAAAACCACCAAACACCAGTGCCACTTCCCTTTGGGGAGTGCGAGTGAGAAATGCCTCCACATTTAAACCCTTTCCTGCTTCACAACTCTGCATTTCAGAGACTCCACTGTGGATAAGACACAGTTGAAGTGTCCGCAGCGATGCTTCCCCCTTTCACTTGCTCTAGAGTTTTCCTTAAGCAAACTCTTCCTAGGAAACAGTGTTGAAAGCTGTGCCTGATGCAGGATGGTTCCTTCCTGATAAATTTACCATCCAGCGACACGTTTCCCACCTCTACACCTTCTAAAACAGAACTCAAGGTGAGTACAAAGGCCTTAGGGCCCCAAAAAGCCATTTTCAAACCAACCTAAACATCAAAAGCTCAACAGAAACACAGAACAAGCCCAAGATCTTGGGCTACACATCCTGAATGGGAAACTCCTTCTTCAAAAGGACTTTTAGCTGGGCTACTCCTTACACTTCAGTATTCAAAGCACAGAATCTGGGAGCAAACACAAGGGAGGACTTAAACCAGTGGCAGTTCCTGGAGATGATGAGGTTCAAAGCCAAAAGACAAAACCTCAGACACACCCCATGAAACCACTTTCTAGCCATCGCAGTTGCTCCTGTTTCATGGACTGAGCAGAGTTAATTCTGAGGAAACATTCAAGAGGTTCACAGGGCAAAAGAAATGCGGTGCTGCTGCCTTTGAGAAGAAATCTGTCCTAAACCTCCAAAGTGAAGGAGCGTCCTTTGATTCCAACACAGTGTGGATCTGCTGGAGGGTCAGGAGGCTCTGCAAAAGCATCTGAACAGGCTGAATCCATGGGCTGAGCCAATGCGATGAGGTTTAACAAGGCCAAATGCCGAGTCCTGCACCTGGGGCACAACAACCCTGAGCAGCTCCAGACTAGGAGAAGGCTGGTAGGAAACTGCCTGGAGGAGAAGGACCTGGGGGGGTTGGTTGACAGCAACTGAACATGAGGCAGCAGTGGCCCAGCTGGCCAAGAAGGCCAAGGGCATCTTGGCTTGGATCAGAAATGGTGTGACCAGCAGGGCCAGGGAGGACTGGACTCGGCACTGGGGAAACCAAACCTCGAATCCTGGGGTCAGTTGTGGGTCCCTCACCACTAGAAGGATGTTGAGGCTCTGGAGTGAGTCCAGAGAAGAGCAACGAAGCTGGGCAAGGGACTGGAGAAGAAGAGGAGCATCTGAGACAGCTGGAGGTGTTTATCCTGGAGAAGAGGAGGCTGAGAGGAGACCTCATTGCTCTCTGCAACTCCCTGAGAGGAGGTTGTGGGGAGGAGGGAGCTGGGCTCTTCTCCCAAGGGACAGGACAAGAGGGAGTGGCCTCAAGCTCTGCCAGGGCAGGTTCAGGCTGGACATTAGGAAAAAATATTTCACGGAAAGGGTCATTGGTCACTGTGAGAGGCTGCTGAGGGAGGTGGTTGATTCCCCTTCCCTGGAGGGGTTTAAGGGACGGGTGGACGAGGTGCTGAGGGACATGGGTTAGTGTTTGCTGGGAATGGTTGGACTGGATGATCCCGTGGGCCTTTTCCAGCCTGGTGATTCTATTCTATGGAAACCACGTGTGCCTGGCGGGGTTGGCTGGACCCTGGGCCGCTCTCCCCGCGGCCTGGGGGTGCCGGGTGGCTGTGAGGCCTGTCGGATGGCGCTGCGGGGCCGGGCGGAGCCCCGGGCAGCGATGGCCGCGGCCGCACATGGCCCCGGGGCCGCTCCCGCCGCTCGCCCCGCCCTCCGCGCCCGGCGCCGCCTTCCCATTGGCCGCCAAGGGCTAGGGCAGCGCTCCCATTGGCCGCGCGGGGCGCGAGCAGGGGCGGCTGCGCTCTATGGCGGTTAAGCCGGCGGGATACGGATGGGAAGGGGAGGG